>JAUMHE010000042.1:19724340-19744040 GCA_032359235.1 Enteromius mattozi
GTGTGGCTTTAGTCACCTTCTGTACTTCTCATTCTCACCAATAGAGGTCTATCGCAATTCAGTACGGGTAATTAGTTGTTGGCTGTGTTCGGAATTGAGAAATAGTTTACTGAATTGTAAATTGTATTTACTGCCTACTATCTCTTACTATCTTTTATTTTTAAGTAGTACATGATATACTGTAAAGGGAACTTTGTTTGGAGAAGTTTAGAGAAACGATTCACTGCTGAAGTTCAAAAGAACAGAGAGAGCTAAATGTAGTCATATTGATTCTGATAAAGAAAAGTGCTCTAAGTTCTCTAGACATTTCTGGTTGGCTGGACATCGTCTGCGACTGCAACATCAATCAATGCAGAGCGGCACGTGTCCTCTCTGTGCTCTCACTGCAAATGTAATAAAGAAAGTTTCAAAGAATGACAGCAAATTGCAAAAAGGAAAATGATAAATACAAAAGCAGTAAACCGTATATAAGCTACTGTCTTTTTTCTTCTTCTTTTGCATGTGAAAAGATTATTGTTGAAAGAAAATTCTGCCATCTTTTATTCACCAACGCATGTTTTCAAACCAGCATGACATTCATTCTTCCATGAGACACAAAAGGAGAAACTCTGAAAAACACTTCTCCTTTCTATTCAATTAGAATGAATGGGTACTGTAGCTTTAAAATGATCTCAAGATAAATCCAACCTGATCTCACGGCAATTCGTACGTATTTTACGAGGTGGCTAATTCGTACAAATTCGTACTACCTCACTCGTACGAATTAATACGATTTGTTCTAAATCGTACGTATTTTACGAGTAGCCAATTCGTATGAATTTGTACGAATGACCTAAACCTAACCCCGCCCCTAAACCTACCAGTCACGGGGTTTTAGACAAATCGTACAAAATCGTACGAGTGAGGTCGTACGAATTAGTACGAATTAGCACGGATTTGGCACCTCGTATGAATACAAATGAATTGGTCGTGAGACTGTGTTGCATTGGAAAAATCCGTCTTTTTAGGCAAATAATTGTCATGTGATGAAATGGTTTTAATACAACGGAAAAAGTATCAGCAGAGCTTTTTGAAACTCAGAGTCAGTTAAACCATTGCGATTCAGAACGGGATTTCAAAGCGCTTTTCGTGAATCATTTGATTCAAAACGGGACTTAATAGAGCATTTCACAAATCATTTTAAAAATTATCAAAATAATTTAGCAGAGGCAGGGATGCATGGACCCCCTACAAATTGCACCCTGCAAACAGGACATTATCTTCAGCAAAAGTACAAATTAAATATTGGCCAGTTTTTCCACACAAACCTGCTGCATGGCAATTTCCAACCTACAATTTCCAAATGACCAAATTTTTGTGTTTGCATGATGTTTGAAGCCTTTAGTCTTTAGTCTCTATTCACGGTCACCAGGAAAAAGCAACCAGTGCATTATTTTAGATTTATTTGAAGTAATGAAGGCATGAAACGGCATTAGTATGATTAAATGCTGACATAATTTTCATTTCGGATAAACTACTCTTTTATTTTATCATCTATCAGTGCCACCTGCGAGCTCTCATGAATCAGACGGGCATCTGACCTCGCTTTGAGCATCACCAAGACATACAACCCCTCAAAAAGCATTTATATGGCAATGACAGTTTGAAGATAGGAGATTTTTGCAGTGAAGCATTTATCTAACATGGCCAGATCTCATCTCCTTGAACATGAGGCTCTTTCAGGAAGTTTTGTCAGGGCAATCAAAGGGACTATCAGAGGTTTAATCAGGCTCATGTCATTGAAATTCCCACTGAAGCAACTCATCAGATATCTGGACAGACTGCGGTTGCTGTTCAATCTTTCAGAGGAAAAAAAGAGACAAAAGTCTATTTAAAATGCATTTGAGGACAAGGTTCACTTAGATTCATTAGGATTATGCAAATTGAATGAATCTGGCTGCTCCTGTCATGCTGTCATGAGAGGAGACACATCAATGAAGACTGCACATAATATTCAGTGTTCAGTCAGGTGAGACACGGGGTACTTTCCAGCACCTGCACTCAAAAACGTCTGGCCATGGTTTCTTGTTTCTATTGTGAAAATGATACAAATGCCTCAAAGCAACTGTAAGCAAATATTTTATTAACACTTTATATAATGAAATAACACCACCTTGCATTATATTTGATGAAACCAAATACTTGTTTGTTAATAATATTGCTAGTTTTTTTGTAGTACATCACACTATTCCACAAAATAAGATGGGCATTTTGTAGCATTTCTGCTTTTGACAGCCGTTATAAGTAGAAGTCTTGTATTATCTCTATAACAGGAAAACTGCCACAAAAATGTCCTGCTGAGCCAGATTACAACTATTTCTTAAATTCTCAGCCGATTTTCACATGCATGAATAATTCTGAAGGCATTATTTTATGTCTAATCCTGGTTTCAAAGAAAAAATTATAACCAGTGACAGAAGAACAATAAAGAAGTATCAGAAATTTAGGTTTAACATTAAATAGAGCACTTTACCATATTTTTCCACTAAGATAAATTATATTTAAATACTTATTTGTTGTCAATAAAACTTTTGACATTTGGCAGCTTTGTTATTTTGATAAGTGCAGTTAAGCACTTACATTTCATTTGAAAAATGTTAATTCTTATTTTTTGAAAAGAAAAAAAAAAGAAAGTTTTATTTATAGTTTTGTATTTAACATTATCAAATTATTTTTTTACAAGATTTATTAATTTCATTGTATTTATTTATTCTTGCAGAGCTGTGTAACACACATAATATAATGTTATATTATATTTCATGCTTAAAACCTGTGTTAATTTCTCAACCTAGGCTCACATTTCTGCAAAAATTCCAGTTGAAATGAACACTAGAGGCAGTGAAACTCCCACAACTTTTATTTCTTTTTCACACGAAAGTGTGATTTACAGGTACATTTGTGATTTATAAAATAAAATAGCGAGAATGAAATAGGCTGCATCAGTGAGTATGTTTTTACATTAGTTTTGCATTTGTTAACACTATTGGGTAGGTTTGGTGTAGGGGATATTTCCAACATGATAGAGCATTAATCTTTAGCGACACTCATGGGATGTGAATTCTGAACGGCCACAAAACCTCAAGCAGAATTATAAAAACACAGCTAAACGTACCTGTACCAACCTAATGCAAACATGCCACGGTTAACTATTAAATGTGTGTTTTAGCGCCGCTCTCTGGATATGTCCCTTTGAAACTTTGACGAAATGTGCAGTAAGGTACATAATTAAGGGGTTGCAGAAATGTATTTCCAATGAGCATGGGTTTGTAGGCCTATAACATAAAACATTTTTGGCCATAAAAATTTATAGTTGAATTTGTAGTTTCTTGCTTAACTCAAGAAGGCACCAGATCAACAGTTTTGCTCAAAGCTGCACGCCTAAGCAGTAAAAGAATGAGAGCAGGATATGCCAACTTCAAGCATTATAAGAGGAGGAACATACCAGTATGGCTGCTGAGTCAACTGACCAGCCATAAATGACTTCAGTCAAGCTCTGGCATGTAGAACAACAACATGGATCAGGAACTAGATAGTAAACTGCTTTCATGGGTGACCATGAGTGTATGACAATCTCTGAGCGCTTATCCTGTTTTCCAATGGGCCACAGGTGGAGAGTATCACTGAGGCACAGAACTGGCCCGTGGGGACGACGGTGGGTGACAGGACATAATCCAATCTGCTCTTGCTGAGTCAGTGCCTGGGAGAACTGCACCTTCATGCCTGTAGAACGATCAGCTTACTTTTTCTTGCATTCACAATCCATCTGTGATACAGTGATAGCATGAGGCTAATCTCAGTAGAGCTTTAAGGCATTAGTGAGTGTGGATCTCATTCACCCTACAGGGATCTGTATTTGAACACACAATGGGATTTACAGAAGTCAAGTAATACGGAAGGCTAAAAACCATATGTAACTGCTTTGGGTATGAAAAATGTATATCACTGTTATACTGTTTGTTATTGGAAATATTATAGTATGGTAGTCTGTTAAAAAGCAGTTTTGACAACTTACCCCACTAAATCAACATGCTATTTGGGAATGATGTCACAAAAGAAACATATGTTTAACAAATTTACTTTTTTTTTTTTTTTAAGTAAATAATTTAATTATTACTGGTGCACAACATTTAACAATGGTTCTTTCTGTTATCAGTGCTGAAAACAGTTATTGCTGCTTGATATTAAGATTTATTTATTTATTTATCAGTATTATTAGAAAAAGTGTTATGTTCTTTCTTTTTGGGGGTAACTAACCATTCTTACCTCAGAGTTTTATGGTAGTGTAACACTGTTTCCACAAAATTATTAAGCTGAAAAACGTCAGTATTGATAATAACAAAAATGTTTAATGAGCACAAAATAGCATATTAAATTGATTTCTGAAGAATCATGTGACACTGAAACAAGAAAACAGCTATTTTTTGATTGCAACAGTATTTCACTATATATATATATATATGCGGTCTTGTTGAGCATAAGAGACTTCTTTCAAATACATAAAAAAAATTAATTGTTCCAAACTGTGCTATTTTTGCTCAGCTGTTTTGTTACATAACATAACCACATTAAATTTAACCATCATTAAATCCACATTCATGCTATCATTACGCTATATGTATAAATAATATATAGCCTATGAAACATGATCCATGTCCCTTCAGCCTGAGGGGAAAAGCACGGTTTTTTGTTAAGCGAGAGAAAAAAGATGTGGAAGTGCTGCCGTTTCTGTCAGCTGGCACTTCTGTTGCCATATTCCTTGTTAAATATCATGTTTACAAAAGGAGCTAGATTTCATCCTTGTCTCAACTCTTGATTGTAATGAGACAAACTGCTACAAACTCGATTTGATTTAATGTGATTTGATTAAACGTGTGCTGTGTGGTTAAAGAGTTTGGAATATTTCTGTCCAGGTGCTAATGAGCAGTGTTCATGCTGACAGCCCCGGGCTCCAGCCAGTCAGAGATGAACAGAAGAGAGCAGAGAGCAGAGAGCATTTCCCTCAAATACCTTCTAGCAACTCGTAGGATTCATCGAACACTTTACAACCACTCACAATTGTGCACAACCTGTTGCTAAGAGACTTATTCAATGCATATTGTTAATATCCACTAAACAAATCTAAATAAGATCATTTTAAGCTTACTGTACTCAAGTGTTTTTCCAACTGCACATTATTTCATTTGGTAAAATTACATTTTACTGGTAAAAGCATTTCATCACTCCTTACCTTAGCAATTTACTGCTGTAATCAAATCACTATGCATTTGTGATGAGTCATGACATTTACAAGTGTGCAATTATCTGACTGCGACTCAGTCATTGGCACAGAGGTGTAAAGCAGCAGATAATTGCAATCAAGCTTGAAGCATGAGTATGCAGTAAATGTCATGCATGCAAGGGCAAAATACAGAAGTCAAAGCTTTCTTTTTCTGTTTTCCAAAGCCAAATGTCTTCATTTTGCTTTTTAGTTGTGTAATAAGAAGTTATTCTAATTTCTCAATGTGACTGAAGTCAGTCTGTCTTCAATGATTTTTAAAAAATGTGATTATTTAGTGATTATTTTATATTTAGTCTCTACAAAATACACACACACATGTTGGGACTCTCCATAGGCGTAATGTTTTTTTATACTGTACATACTGTATGTGGTCCTACACTGACCCTACACCTAAACCTACCCCTTACAGGAAACTGTGTGCATTTTTAGATTTTCAAAAAAACACAATTTAGTATGTTTTTTAAGCCTTTTGATTTATGGGGACACTGAAAATGTCCTCATAAATCACCTTCATATTGCAATAACTGTGTCATACCCATGTCATTATACAAATTTGAGTCCTCATAAACCACATAAACATGCACACACACACACACACACATATATATATATATATATATATATATATATTTGTACACACACACACACACACACATTTTATACAGATATTTATGACATATTAAACATGCTTTTAAATAAATAAAACAAATGTATCACACTGTTAAAGGAGTAAGTTCAAGTTGAGCAGCATTTATAATGTATAATAATTAAAAAGATGCATATGAAATCAAATTCAACCACAGCTAAAGAAGCCAAAGGTAAACTAAATATTGCATTACCTCGGTAAAAAAACAACCCTTGATTACATATATTATGAAGAAAATCATCTTGACCTCCTAAAGATAAAAGATAAAAATAAAAAAAAAACTATGCAGTACCATAAGTACATTATTCACAATATATTGTGATATAGTGATATTTCACAATAACACTATAACATTGTAGTGCCATTTCACAAATACACCTCTAGGTGACAGTATTTTATAAGGTAAAACCCTCAGTCTCAGTTGGGATGCTTTAAAACATCAGTTTAATCTGCAAAGATTCATATGTAAAGGTTCAAAAAAGGTCAGTTACTTTCGGAGATGCTTGTGTAGTCACAAGCTTTGGCTTATTTGAATTAAAAATATGGGGTAGTAAATATCAAGGCTGTCTCTGGCACATTACATCTTTTCAAAATTTATGGCTAAAAAGTTGTAAAACATGACATGCAATATACTCCGTTCTCACTCTTCGTCTGAACATGAGCTCACAGGGATTGATGGATCTGGATCTTTTCCAGTCCTTAAACACATTCTCGAATGAGTCCTTTTTGAAGCTGCTAAAACTAATAAACACTAAAGAAAGCATCTATCTGTGGCTGTTTAGAGTTAGCTACTTTGTTCTGAGCTAATTTATTAGTGTTTCATGTACAAAAGGCAAATCAATGCCTACAAACAAGTGGTAATTAATCAAAGCGCGCAAAAATCCTTATGGCCCTCTACCGTTGCGTCTTTCTGCCTCATAAGTTTTTATGTCACACCAACTTCCAAACACATTTTAAAAGCACCTGCCTCAGCAAAACAACTTCACCAGAAGGCCTCAGATGCATGTTCCTCTGAATAATATGGAGTTCTTATTGATTCTGCTGGTGTCTTGGACTTTAAATACACTGTAGCCAAACTCAAGTGTGAGAACAAAACATACGGTAGCACTTCAAAAGACAAAACACTCCTGGCCATCATGATTCAAGCTAAAATTGTGCGACAGCCAGGAAGATGGGTGGAGGAAAGCGGCGCATCAAGCATCGTTTCTCCATGGACATGTTGCTCTATTAAAGAAACAGAGCTCCGGAATTGTGTTATACAGCTTCTGTTAAAGGTTTAACTTGATGCTGCTGTCGACTGTGTCAAAGAAATTGGACAGTGATGCACTTGTGCATGAAGAAAACGTAGCAATGTCGCCTATCGGCACTTAGCAGGCAAATTCTTCAGGTGAATCAATTGTTCACAGTGGTTCCACACAGAGGAAATGGGTCTTCTTTAGATTAAATTCAACTGTGAACAAAAATCTCATGTAGCTGGAAACCTAAATGAACTGAGCAAGCTGCAATGAAGTTAGTTGTGTTGAAATAACCCTACTGAATTTCTTCCAATTATTAGCTGGCAGCAGTGCATATTAGCAAGCTTAATGAATTTAACAACACCATATGTAACTAGAATTGGGATACAAGAACAAAAAATCCTCCAGAGTGTGACCATTGTGATTACAGTATGAGTTTGATATTTCAGTGAATTAAAAATGAATAAGTTGGTTTCTTTTTAGTGAATTTATTGCAAAGTGAGACCTAAACGTGTTTACTGTTAAAGATACATATTATGTAGTTTGTAAGTAAATTTGTGAATGAGAAAGACGTTTTCCACTTAATAATTAAACTGTCAATTACTGGACAGCATTTATATAACTCTTAGTAAAAGAATAATCACAGATGGACACTGAAGTCTTCATTTATCCCTTAAAAGTCATAAAAGGATTGTTAATTGAATCGTTAATGAGGCGGAACTGTTTAATTCTTTACGATACCCATCCCGACCGTGTGTGGCGTGGGTGGAAACCTCAAGAAAGAAAAGATTAGTTAGTCACCCCACTGACATTTACATCGCAATTTCTTTCTGAAAAAAGCAACATTTAGCATCCATTTCACATACTTCTCATAAATGCCATAAACTTGCACAAGAATTAAGTAGGCTACATAAGCACAAGCTCCACTTATTGTAAGTCCTCAAACCACATCACGACAGAAACTCTTTAAATCCAAGCAAAACAGAACATTAACAACTAATAACGCTTGTGCTTGCTCAAACACACTTCAAATAGCATTTAATTTTGATGTTTTTTCTCCCCATCCAGTCCCTTGCAAAGCATTCTAAGGACTGGAAATCCCCGCTTGGGTTAACTGCTGTTTACACCAACAAACTTATTCATGTAGTTTCAACAAATTAATTAGGTACAACTTCTGTTTTTCACATTTAACAGGATTACACAGCAAATGGAATTAAATGTCGTATTAGCTCATTTTAATTAACTAACTTGAGCAAGCAGCAAGTAAACGTCACTCACAATGTGAGTTTGTCTTCGTGTGAGGTTTTATGGTGATTGGCAAAACAACCAGACTTTTAAACGCCTAACAAAGGTAAAATACCGGAGTAAATATTTGACTTTGGAAGCAAATGGAGTTTTTTGAGACTGCTGTAGCACTATTTGCAGTATTGTGTGAAGTCTCAATGCCCTGTGGGGGTTTGATTAAGGAGTTGAGTTCATGGGGTGATAAAACAGTGAAGGCAGCTGTGATGAGTCAGCCGGACACTTTTATGGAGGTTAGCTGCTGGCAGAGGCAATATTGACGAAGACAGGGGCTGGAAATATATTATGAGGCTGACCTATGAGATCTTACAGTGTCTTACAGTTTTGGACATAAAGGTAAAAGAACCAATGTGCAACTGTATGTGTGTGACTACTGTATGACTCATTACATGCCTCTCTGAAAGAAGCCAGTTGGCAACCACCTGCTAAATAGCTACACTACATTTATATTTCAACTTGCTGGATAGAATACAACTAGAACACAATCTACTGCCAGGTGGAATTTTTTAATCATAGCAGTCCACTAATTGTAAACCACAATGTGTCCATTCATTTTGGTCCCACTATAGCCACACTTTTAGAATGTTCTTCACACTAAAAAAGGTTCTCTGTGAAACCAAAACTGGTTCTTTTATGGCATCGCTGTGAAAATCCTCTTTGGTAACCTTTATTTTAAAAAGTGTGCATTCTCTTGCATAGTTGGTGTTTAAAAAATATTCAGTAATATTAACAATTTGACTGCACTGACAAAACGTGAACTGAATTGAGCTGAATAATGACATTATCTACCTTCTTCATATTTCATAATTGACCAAATTTGCAGCAGTGATACTGTAATTGAGCTGAATTGAGCTGAATCATGACAATGTCTTATTTATTTTTCATAACTGATTAATTTTGCTAGAATCAACATAAAATGAGTAATGAAATATCATCTTTTTTAGCAGTGAGGTTGTTTTGTGCATTGTAATGGACTATTTTTTTTTTTCTTAGTGGAAGCTTTAAGATAATGAAGAGGTGCAATTTGAATATAATTTCAGTTTAAATTATAATTTAACGGTCAGATATTATTTATTTATTTGGTGAGGAGTCAGGATAATGCGGATTATGAATAGAATAATGTACATTCAGCCAGTCATTATCATAAAGTAAACCCTATAAGACCCCAGTGCTCTCTGTCAGAGTTTATTTTACGATAATGTCCAGCTGACTCTACGTTATCTCTGACATATGAGTGAATATGTGAGAATGAGCTTTGCGAAGTTTTAAATAAGAAAATATGACAACTGAATGTCTTTGCAAAGCATTTTAGTGGATAAATGGAGCTATTGAATTGCTCATTAATCTTGCCCAAAAAAAACTAAGATGAAATAAAGTTATCAAACAGAAGCGAATAAAACGATAATACACTGCATACCCCCTAAGGAAGCATTCACTATTTAATTGTTGAACATAGACTTTGCAAAGTAAAGGCTGTTATTACGAAACCCAGAACAAAGTGGTTATTATGCAAATGTGTTCAGCAGCTTTTCCTCATTAGTAAAACTTTTACTTAGGGGAGTGGAATGGAAATATTTTATATATTCAAATAAACCATACAGATAGAATAACAAAAACGATTCCATCTTTAATTCAAATGGACGAAATTGTCCATGTGAAACAAAACATGCAGACGTCCGTCAAGGAAATCAATACTTCTTGAGACCTGAGATCAAATGAGAAAATCTCTTCAGAGCACAGATGAGTGGTGGAGGCTATCTGTCATGAATCAGGAGCGAGGCAGGCGAATCCATGTGCAAGGTATTTATTCGAAAAACTCACAAAACACAGTGTAGACAGGCGATGGTCGAGCGGTAGGCAAACAGAGCAACGTAGGCAAAACAGAGTCGTAGTCAGAGGGCAAGCAGATCGGCAATGGGAAGTCAAACAAACAAACAATGGGAAACAGGAGAAACGCTTACAAGGATGGGGCAAGCCACATACAATGATCAGCGGGGAATGACTGGTGAACCGGAGTATTTATACACGGGACTAACGAGACAGAGGGGTGGAGAACATATCAGTTACCATGGAGACACATGAGGTGGGTGGAGACAAGAGTACACAGGTGATAGCTCATACATGGAATGGAAAAACACAGACACAGTACATAGGGGACTGGAGTGCCATCCAATCTGGACTGGCACATCCAGCTGATCATCCAAAGCACTCTCAAGAGGTAAATTATTTATTATTAATATGCATATACATTAAAACTTTGTTAGACTGACCAACACGTGTGAATGGGTGATTTCTAGCAAAGCATTTAATATTCTGTCTTAATTATAAATTACCAACAACATGGCACATGTCATGGTATAGTACATGGCACAAATGTACTGTGGATCTGTGACTGATATTTCCTGCTAAAATGGCATTGAAGACATTGCGTCTGTATAAATATATCTTGAAAGGAACATTTTGTTTCTTCTTTGCACAAACATGTAACACAGTAATTAAGTGTATGGACACAATAGTCTTGTGTACCTACCTGAAAAAAATCTATTATATGTATCTTCCTGAATTTTGTTTTTTTGGAAGTAAAAGAAGATGTGTCCCTTTGAAAAGATCTTGAGTAATGAAAGGCAGTGATGACAGCATGTCATAATGGGATGGTGAAGAGCAATCAAGACCCAAGAATATCATGTCACCATTCCGGGAAGAGGAATAAACAGGATGTTTTACCACTTCAAGAAGATCAAACAATCTCCTTTAACCACTCCTGCGGCACCACTCGTGATTTCTGCTGTGTCTTCACACCAGTGTTTGAGAGCTGCCTCTCGATTTGTTACACGCTTACATACACGTGGAAATGACTGCCATCGTGCATTAGAAGTCTTTGATTCTCAGAGAAAAACTATAATATGTAATAAAATATTTTGTAAAATGCTTGCTTTGTAAAAAAAAAAAAAAGGTAAGGAAAGGAATATAAAAAATGGAAATGGTGTACAAGGAAATTAAGAAAATGCAGAAGAGAAGGGCTACCTGGTTTTATTTCATAAACGTACCTTGGTGCACTTTTAAGCGAGACACGAAATACGTACCAATAAGTACATATCACTGCAGTTTAAAAGAAATGAACACTAGAGGCAGTAAAACTCTGACACCTTTTATTTCTTTCATAAAAATTTACAGTTTCAATTAATAAAGCATAATTTTCCCACAGTTACTTGAAGAATATCATTTTATGAACTCAAAACAATAATAGTATGCTGGGATATTTGAAAACTGATGCTTTTGAATGTTAGCATCACACATATCTAGCTTCATATCTATGTGTTTTCATAGACGGTAGGTTTGTTTGGTAGCTCACGGAGTACAGAGGTGTACTGGAGAGGCGAGGAGCTCCGGTTCACATCCCGTGTAACTACAGTTCAACAAAACATTTCAAATCTGCATAGAAAGAAATTGAAATGACACGGCTGCATCAACAAATGCCTTTTTATGCCAGTTTTGCATTCGTTAACACTGTCGGGTAGGTTTAGAGTTGGATTTGGTTTAGGATTTGGTTTTGGGCGTATTTCCAATATGATAGATAGAACAGTCCCCAGATATTTAACGTAATAAAAGCAATACATACATATATGGGGTATGCTGATGAAAGGAAATGGTGCAACAGGAGAGGAAAGGGTGACAGATGAAAGAAAATTAACATGGTGAAAAGGGTGCAAGAAGAAAGGACAGAGAAAAGGACACAAACAGAACAGAAAATAAATTAGAGAAGGAGGAACATGTGAGGATCCTAATCTTGTTAACATTACCGAACAGTCTTTAGTGACTACAAATTGAAGCTCGTAATTGGAGGCTGTTGAATCCAAGAACCACCGCATTCCAACAAAAAACACTTTGTGTCTGCAGGGGAACAGTGCCTGTAATTATTCTACTGTAAATCATTTGCATACGAAACATCAGATATATAAATAACCCAACACACAAGCCTTAATACCTCAGTCACCCGTTACATTTACTGTATTACTGTAGAGTATAAAGCTACCTAGATCTACTTAAATTGAATGTATGTTGTAACCCTCACTTCCACTCACTGTGATAACACTACCCCAAAATAGAACTTGGAATCATTTGGCACTGAGTTCATATGTTATTCTTTTCACTCTGCAGGTTTGTCCTTGATAATTTTAGTCGGCAGCCACAAATTCTATGATTAATCAGCAAGCCAAGAGCATTTCCAATGAACCTTCAGAAGCACATAATATCTTCAAGGTTATTATTATTATTATCATTATTTTCTTTTTAAGAAATGACCATGTCCTTGATGCGATCCAGCACTGATAGAAGTCTTTCTGGTGCAGGACTCAATTATTGTTTTCACACTGAGCCAATTTGAAATGAGATGAAAAAGGATATAGTGGACAAAAGCATGCAATCAACTGGAAACGCCAAAACAACAGGAGGAAACAAGATATATAGACACCAACAATTTTTTTTGCCTTTAACAGACACCTTTTTTTTTATCCAAAGCAAATTACAGAGACACCCCTGGAGGAACCTAAAATGTTTTCAAAGAGGTGCATAGAATAATTTCAAATTCAAAATATTCAGATTAATGATTTATGAAATACATGAGTCAAAGACGTCAAGATGTCCGCGCAATTTTATGTCCATAGAAAGCACATACAATTTAGTGTCTCAAAAAAAATAAAAGGTTTCAAATAAGTTTTTGGAGAAAAAAATGACAACATTTGGTTGAAATAATGTTACATTGTCATTCAGTGTAACACAATATTTTTGTCAAAATGTAAACAATGATTATTCTGACTTGCATGCATTAAAATATATAAAAGAATAAGGAAGCATATACAATTTTATTGTGTTTTAAATGAGTAAAACAGTCTTACTGACGCATGGGTAAAACCTTTTTTTTTTATTTAAAAAATGTCAAATTACAACTATAGTATTTAGGGTAAAAGTAATTAATCTTTTAATGTGTCATAAATTGATTTTTGTTGTAAATATGCCTGACAAGATTGTTACACTGAATGACATTTTGGGGGGTAAATTTAGTAAATCAGTGAAAAATTTATGATATTTCTTTTTGGCTCAGAAAAACTAATTGCAAATTTAAAACAAATTTAAACAGAAAACTTTATTTATTTATTTTTAATTTTGCAAAAACAACAATTTCAAGCAATATTATTTTCATGGTTAAAAACTTTTTTCATTTTTGACCTACATGCATGGAAAACATTATAAACTACCACTGCTGCTGCTATTGCTAATATTTTAATATTTTTATATATGCATTTCATGAACAGCTTCATCAAATCCTCATCAGCAAGAACAATTTCACAGCAGTAATTAAAGTGCTAATCATTAGTGCTTGTAATCGTTCAATCATTAATCACCAGGAACATTACATACCATAATCATGATGGCATGATGGCGTGTTACAAATCTCGATAGCGGTAGTTTTGTCTGCGTACCGAGTTTAAATAGACTTACCTTGAGGGAGGCCTTTCTTCGTTTGTTCTCTGGCCTATCTGGGGAATTCAAAGTGCATAATGGGGACACAAAAAGCACAACTTAAATGCAAAAGTGAAAAAACATTATGTAACAAAAGACAGAGAATATCAGCTATTTGAAAGTTCATCTTTTAAGCAGTTTTACTTTCCAAAAATGTTTCTTAATTTATTTTACTTTAATAATGGATGTTGTATGTGGCATTTTGCCTTTCGTTTTCGTATTATTTGGCATCCACTTAATACGCAGCTTGAAACAATCAAAAGTTGTTTTTCAGATATTTCGGATCTCCCCTCACATGTCATTTCAAAAGCAGGTAGGCCATCATCCATCACGCAGGTTTCTGCTCAGAGCAAAGCGGCCGGGGCAAGGGTTAACAGGGGCTTCCTGATTGCTGCTGTTATTCTAGAGGAGTTCACTGCCTTCCAATCATCCACTACAGGGTCACGAACAAGGAGGGAAAATGCAGTCCAATCCTTATAAGCTGAAAAAGTATGTGTGCTTTGGACCGGTACCAGCATGCAATTATTCCACAACACAGTCCACCCATCACTGGTCTTGGCGACCGAAGAGATGAAAAGACCAGATTTAAGACTGAATTGATGGCATGTGTGGATGGCTCCGCTGAGGTGAATGGAGGAGCTGTATGAAGAGCAGACGATGAGCTGAGACAATAATCTTTGGGAGGCCAATTTAGAAATAATGAAATCGCTGAATTAGATTAGCACAGGTCCAACGATGCAGTGAGGAGAACGGACAAACCAATCATAGAGCCCAATAAACTCACACCTGGAGAGAAGACAACAGGTCTCAATGACCAATTATTGAATTACTATAGTATTGAAACTTTAGAGACTGTGAGTCTTTAAGTTAGCGTGGAAAGCTCTCATTTTGGGATATGCATAAAGGTAACCACATGTTTAACATGCATTTTAGTAGATACAATTTACGAGGATTGAATCGAGACTTGTTTTATTATGCTTAAGTGCAACCGCTGAGGAAAACATTTCAAACAAGATTACCAAGAGTCAATGATACATTTATAAGTCTAAGCCTCACATCATAAAAAAGGAGAAGGTTTTAAGAAATCATCTTTATTAATAGTTTAATTATTTATATTATTGTTATTATTAATAATAATAACTATATATATATATATATATACATATGTCACGGTTCAGTGTAGATTCAGGCAGGTGAAGACAGGACAGATAAATTCTCTATGCAGTTTAATCAAGTTAACTCAAAATACAGAAAGGCTACATGAACACAAAGCAACGTTAATAATCGGACAAGGACGAGACAAACTGAACGGGCTTTTAAACAGGAAAACATTAGGGAGAAATCAGGACAGGTGAGGAGCACAGGTGGATCGGGTAACTAATTATCTAAACAAGGACAGGAACATGACCAAATAAGGAAAACCAGGAAGACTTGAAAACGAAAGCAAAACAAAACCAAGAAACACTCAAACACAGACATAAGGTGTTACATTACGCCCCCCTCCGGAAAGGCGCATCCTCGCGCCGTAAAGGCAAAAGACAGTACATACATAATGAGGGAGGGGGGGTGGTCCTTAATGCTTTTCCCAGGCGAGGGGCCCGTAGTCGAGGGAGAAGATAGAAGGCCGATGAGCCAGGCCAACAGCGAAGGTCTGGAGGGCCAAGGCGGAGTAGATGGCGCCGGTGACCGATGCGGCAGAGGGGATTCGGAAGGCCACGGCGGAGCCGGACCGAGAGAGGACCAAGGCGGAGCTGGAGGGAGGGAGGAGCCTGACACAGCCGGTGGGAAGGAGGGACGAGGCGCAGCCGGAGGAGTGGAGTCCCGAGGCGGCGGATGGACTCCGACTGACCGAGGCGAAGCCAGAGAGACGATCGAGCCCGGCGGAGCTAGTGACCGGACGAGACCCGATGAAGAGGAGGGAGCTAGGGCCCATGGCGAAGCCGACGGGTCGAAGGACCGAGTTGGAATTCTGGCTTCGGAGGTTGCAAGAGGAGTCGGGGAGCACCCCGAGCCAGACGGCGCTGGAGGATGGCAGTCCTGTGTGGCTCGCCCTGGCTGGATGGTGAGTTGAGGGCCAGCAGCAGGACTGTCAGACGACAGCAAGCCATGAGGTTGGTGTGGGTGGGAGGGCGGGGATTTGTTTGAGGACGGCTCTTGTGGCGTGCACTCAGGCTCTGGCGGCGTGCACTCAGGTGACGGCTCTTGCGGCGTGCGCTCTGGCTCTGGCAGCGTGAACTCGGGCTGTGGCACTGGCTCTGGAGGGCGCACTTGCAGCGCAGCAGACTCTGGAAGGCGCTCTTGCAGCGCAGCAGACTCTGGAAGGCGCTCTTGCAGCGCAGCAGACTCTGGAGCTGGGATTGGCACTACGGGTTGTGTTTCCGGAACTGGATCGGGGATTGGTTCCACTGGTTGAGATGGACAAATGGGAACTTCTTCTAAAGTTAAATCTGAACCTCCCAGCCACAAAGCCCGATCCATCAGCTGAACGAGAGAGCCTGGATTGTCGGAGCAAGGAGATCTGCATGGCCAGATTTACATCCAGCCCCAGCCAAAACACAATTCGGAGTGTCTGCTCGCTCCAGGGGACAAGATGATAAAACTCCGCAAACTCCTCCACATATTCCTCGATGGGACGGCCCCTCTGGGTGCGGGTCTGGAGTAGCGCGGTCTCCATCTTGTCTTTTCGTTTTTTTGGGGTCCGATTATTCTGTCACGGTTCAGTGTAGATTCAGGCAGGTAAAGACAGGACAGATAAATTCTCTATGCAGTTTAATCAAGTTAACTCACAAAATACAGAAAGGCTACATGAGCACAAAGCAACGTCGGACAAGGACGAGACAAACTGAACAGGCTTTTAAACAGGAAAACATTAGGGAGAAATCAGGACAGGTGAGGAGCACAGGTGGATCGGGTAACTAATTATCTAAACAAGGACAGGAACATGACCAAATAAGGAAAACCAGGAAGACTTGAAAACGAAAGCAAAACAAAACCAAGAAACACTCAAACACAGACATAAGGTGTTACAGTTTTCTACACAGAAAATACATAAATAAGTATAATACAAAGAAATACAGTCTAGCTGCAGTTAATATTGGCCTTGTTGATATTCTTTAGTGCTGCCCAGACACCTCAACTTATGTATTTTACTTT
Source organism: Enteromius mattozi (assembly GCA_032359235.1). Classification (NCBI taxonomy): domain Eukaryota; kingdom Metazoa; phylum Chordata; class Actinopteri; order Cypriniformes; family Cyprinidae; genus Enteromius; species Enteromius mattozi. The sequence goes on from JAUMHE010000042.1 coordinate 19,741,514, forward strand.
TCCTGTAATACAAAAAAAACAAAAAACAAATGTTAAACATGTCAAAATTAAAATACTGTATAGGCAAATTAGTCCAATAAGTCAATAACCTGGGGAAATGTATATGATTATCTATTGAAGATCAATGAATAATAAACATTGCACTTATTTGACATGCTGCTTTTTGCATATTGTGCAGGGAGGAAAACATGTGTGATGCAAGTGCTGTGAATGATGACTCTTTTAATTTAAAATGACATCCAAATATATTTGTCTCAGGCAGTGCAGACTATCATCAGGATCACTAAGGGTGTAATTGTTTTTTAACCTTATAAAACCCTTGAGCGTTCACATAAACCTTGTCTGTGTCTGTGTGATGCTTTTTCATTCTACCGCAAATAATGTGCATCAGGTTTCTTTTATTTGCTCAATTCAACCACATTCCAATCAGACAACCGTGGTACTCGTTGGATGATTTGAGTGCTCATTTTCTGTTTTATGTACAGATTTGAAGGGAAATATAACAGCAGTCTTCAAAACTTCAGGGTGGCTTTATTCTGGTGTAATCCGTCTTTAATATGCTTTGTGGATACAATATTATTGCAGCGAGGAAGTTTATTGCTGTGTTTGCAAATGGTGTTAACACATTTCTCTGGAAGAATGAAACAGTTTTAGAGACGTGTAATTCCTCTGAGCCCACACAATTAATTCTGAATTGAAAAGCCAAGGAGCGTTGGGACCAACAACAAAGGCGGAAGATAAATTTCTTAATATGAACTGTACATTTGGATAGAGTTCACGCAGATTAAGTTTTAGAATGAAAGCCACTGAGTAAACATAAATGACACAATCTGTGTCAGGGAAGGGATGACAAAGCTAAATTGTATTGGGGGGAAATAGAAGCTGATTGCACCATGCTTTTGTTGTATTGTGCAGTTATTATTAGGGGTATCCATGATGATAAAGAAGAGGCATTAAAATTCAGGAACATTCACTCACTCGAAACGACCCAGGTACTTTTAATTGCTTTTTATATCTGATGAGATTCTCTCCATTGATTGACTGCACCTTCTCATTTATTGTAGCTGATAGAATTTATATGAAGCTGATAGAAATAGTTCCCATGACACTAGTACAGTTACTCACATGCTCATGGTTGGAACTAAGGATACCTGCAATCTTTGAGGCTTACTGGCCAAGTAAGAAATTAAAAACTTTGATTTATGTTCAATTTTCATTTGTATAATGCATTTTAATTAACTTCTTCACTATGTATCAGTGAAGTCATTAGCATAGCATTACTTATAAACTTTAAAAGGGGAACAACAAAGTTATCAGATTTAAACAGAAAAAAAAAAAAACATTTAAAATTAAGAAAATATTTTTTTGGGTCCAGTGTCGCAATTATATGGCACGGAAATTTCTGAAATTTATGTTTTTATATTGTTATTATCTATATTATCTTTTTTTTTTCTAAATTAAATATTATGGGGTTTTTTTGAGTGCCAGTGTAAGTGAACATTGTCATTGTGTATACATGAGGTTAACAAGCTACCTTTTTATTTTGTTCCTGAACTATGCAACATATGATATAATGAAAATCATGAAAGCAAGTGTTAGCCAGATGGTTAACAGGCCATACCATCTGCTTTGGACTGCGTTTGGTGTCTTACTTCTGATTAGAGCTGTAAGTTTCCCATCTCTTCCAACCCTGGCTATATTTGCTATGCCGTGTCAAAATGGAGATATTTGAGATGAAATGCGGCTTAGTCAGAGGTAATGAAGCAAGGACAGATGGACCAGTGGCTGGAAGATATGGGCTTTAACCATTATGAGAGAGCTGAGTCACAGACAGCCTACATGAATTAAAGTTACTGCTTTAAACCTCTGCAAAGGGTGAATAGACACTTCTTACTAAGACGAGAAAGAGCCATGAGCTGCTCACTCTGACTTTCTCTGCTTTAAGTGCTTTTTTAGATTTAGTTCTAGCTGCAATATCTTATTTTGTTTTAACAAAATGCTAATACTTGACCTCATGTAAGTATCTGATATCTTAGAGACAGAATAGAACTCTGTATGAGTTTAGATTTTCAAAACTCAGTCTTTTCATGCATTTCATCATGGATTAAATCAGTATGGTACTTTACATTAATAAGGCACATATTTATTGATAATAATAAGAAATGTTTCTTGAGCACCTTAAACAAGAGAATGAGAGCAGTACCTTTAGGATCATATGATCAGGAACACTGGAGTAATGACTGCTGAAAATACATCACATTTAAACATTTATTGAAAAAGAAGAATATATCACAACATTAGTGTTTTTACTTGATGTAAAAAAAATGCAGCCTTGGTTAACATAAAAGACTTCTTGCAAAACATAAAAAAAAAACAAAACCTCTCTCTCTCTCCCTATATATATATACGTGTTACGAGTCGCGCCTCTGTGGCTCGCCCTGAACGGCACCAGCGGGAACCTTCCCCCGAGTATTAGTTTCCCCCCGGACTGTTTTTCCCACGTACCCGGAACTCTGATCAGTTCCAG
>JAUMHE010000042.1:19839905-19850700 GCA_032359235.1 Enteromius mattozi
ATTGGGGGTGTCTTGCTAATTGCCTATAATTTCCACCTGTTGTCTATTCCATTTGCACAACAGCATGTGAAATTGATCGTCAATCAGTGTTGCTTCCTAAGTGGGCAGTTTGATTTTGCAGAAATGTGATTGACTTGGAGTTACATTGTGTTGTTTGAGTGTTCCCTTTATTGTCTTGAGCAGTGTGTATATATATATATTTATTTATTTTTTGTTTTATTATTAATTTTTTTTTTTTGACTAAAGTGACTGCTCTATGTGAATGTTTTAAAAAATGTTTTAACAGTGTCTCTGATTTAAACCTAAGTAGCAAAATGAGTTTGCAAGTCTGATTCATTTCCATGCAAAAACATTGCCTGCCTGTCAAAATTATCTTGAACTTTACTGACCCAGGCTATTATGTAGCCTCTAATACACTTACATCAAATTGACACAGAATGCAGCTTGACAGGAACTTACACATGTAGCCAATAACCACAGCCCATGTTAAAATAGGTATTTAGGTGATCAGTATGAGATGAGACAACTTTAACATGTGGCTACCTGCCAAACGCTCCTATAACTCAAATGGCTCGGGCCAGGCAAATGCATTGCTAGAAAGCAAAGACATCAGCATTCGTTCAACGCTCTCAGCTTACAGTGAGTTGCCTACCTGACTGTTCTATCATTAGGGAAATGTTTTTCACGTTTTCTTTTAGGAACTGTTCTCTGATAGGTTGCTTTGTGGAACTTATTGTGATAAACCCCTTTTGGAACCTTTATTTTTAAGAGTGTAAAGCAGAAAAAGCATACTGGGAAAGTCACATTGGATATAAGTGTCAAGTGAGCCTATATTTGCTTAACTTATAATTAGGCTGACACAGTGTCCAAAATTGAGAAATATCTACCCTTCCCATGCCCTTGTTTGTTCATTTTATAAATATTTTGGCTTATTTATTATGCCTTCAGCTACCATTAAAAGACTACTTTTATTTTGGTTTGATTTTCTAAGCAGAATTCCTCAGATGTTCCCCTAAATCAGAACAGCAAATCTGAAGAAGTCGGAAGATCCACTTTTTCTGCAGTGTAGATAGACAGAATGGTTCCATATTGCCCCAGAGTATAAGGGCAGCTACATTGTACATGAGGCTCTAGCTAAAAGAAGGTTTTCTCTCAGTAGCTACCAAACATCCTGTTTGGTGTGTCTCATAATTACAACAATTACCAAAAAGGAGCTTTCCAGAGACTGACTTTCATCTCAAAGTCACGGTTGCAACCAATTGACGACCTCTAGCCAGAAGCAAGAGCAGCATATCTCTTTGTTCATCAAAATCTGATTCAACATTAGCACACTATTCCCAGTTCTCCTACTATCAATTCCCTCTAGAGCTATTTTTATATATCTCCACTGACAGGGAGGTATTCTGACCTCTCGTGACACTGAAATGCATGGCATGGGCGATGACAACTGTTTTATGTGTGAGATAATGCAGCGCTTGCTTCCTCTCACTCTCTGTGGGGAAAGCACAAGGCAGGGAGGAGATATTGGCAACATATGTGGTGTCTGTCGAAGGTAGACGGAGCGGAAATGTGGAGGCAGTGTAGATGTGTTGGAGGATAGGATGTGAAGAGAGACACAATCCCAAATCCATTCAGACCATATCTCATGATCTGTATCTTAAGTTGGTGCAGGCCTGCTGTAACTAAAAGACTGATTTGGCATTTAAAGTCAACATGAAATAGAAAAAACAGGCCTATTTTCTCTCTAAAAACCTTTTGTTCAATGGAAAGTTTCTATGGATGATAAAGGTTGTACATTAAACCGTCAATGCTAATTTAGAACCCATATTTTTCAAGGGATTGTTCACCCAAAAAATGAAAATTAATTACTCACCCTTATGTCGTTCCAAACCTCTAAGGCCTTTGTTCATCTGCGCAACACAAATTAATTTACTTCTGATGAAATCCGAGAGCTCTCTGACCCTGCATAGACAGCAACACAACTACTAAGTCGAAGGCCCAGATAAGGACATTGCTAAAACAGTCCATGTGACATCAGTGGCTCAACCACAGTTTAATGAAGAGTTATTTTTATGCGCAAAGAAAATAACTTTATTAAACAATTTAGTTTCAGACTTCGACACACATTCATGACAGTACAACTCTTACAGTCTTAGTTTACCAAGAAACAAAAATTATGTCATTAATTACTCATGCTCATGTTGTTCCAAACCCACAAGACCTTCGTTCATCTTCAGATCACAAATTAAGATATTTTTGATCCAGTCTGAGAGGTCTCTGACCCGGCATAGACCGCAGTTCAGCTGCAGTGTGCATTCTTTCTACTGGATGTAAACAGCGCTTAGGGTTGCCAATTTCAGAAAATGAAAATACGAGACAATCAACACACACACACACACACATTAGTATATATGAAAATATGTATTTTTCAATTAAAGACAGCTTACAGATTTAATATGTGCTGCATTTAGTTCTTGACACTTTTTTTAATGAATTCATCCTTAGCCTACTGATAACGTCTTTTGCGCGGCCGGATGTTGGACTTAATATTCACGTTGTTTGTATTCTCCAAAAGGATTTACTGAAGTCTAAACACTGACAGAATTGGCGCTAGCGTGAGCTCTGCATGCTGTGAGGCAGAAGCGACAAGCCGGCAGAGGAGCAGCCTTCCTCGAAAAGTTATGTTCACTATTTCTGATTTAATATAGACCTATGCTGCGTGAGGGTGGCCATGACTGAATGATGACGGGTATCGGTGATCATTCTCATGTGATCAGGATTAAGCACTACTGTTATTGTATCAGTCAGTGGTTAGCAGTCAGGAAACCGGACTAGAGAGGTCACGTACGGGACACATAAAATAAGACCAAAATACAGGACATCCCGGGCTAATACGGGACGGTTGGCAACCCCACAAAAAAAGTATTCTCATAGCTTTATAAAATTATGGTTGAACCACCAACGTATAATCAGTTTCAGTGCATTGCTGTCTACACAGGATCAGAGAGCTCTCAGATTTTATTAAAAATATCTTCATTTGTGTTCTGAAGATAAACAAAGCTGTGAAGATAAACAAAGGCCTTACGGGTTTTGAACGACATGAGCGCGAGTAAAAACAGACAGAATTTTTATTTTTGGGTGAACTATCCCTTTAATAGTGGGGGTGAGTTCATTTTGGGGTCAATCCTCTTTTTTTGTCACGTGATTCTGGTTTTATTGTAAACGATTTATTGGTGCATGTTATTCCAAAGAAAACCATTTCTCTTTGTAACCTTTTATCAGAATGCAACAACTTGCTTCTACTCTTTCTATTTCCACTGACGTCACGATGTGTAGCGTTAACCAGTAGGCGAACAGCTATTTAATTAATGTTTTATCAAGGCTGCATTTGGTCCTCCCACTTCTCACAATCCAATCAATTCCCAATGGATAAAATCAAATCGTGCCTTGCATTTTTTTTTTTAAACATCCTTCACTCAGAAATGCATCACATTACTGCAGTGAAATGGGTTGCAAACGGCAGTTCATGTTGATTATAATGACTAATGGCCTTGTGCGGCCAGTCTATCAAAGGTAATAGTGCTTGTTTGGTTTGGAGGAGAATTAGGGAATGACATATTGGCATCGCTCCCACATCTCCTGCAGGCAGAAAAAACTTTAAATAGTTTCAAAAAGATGGTGAGAAGACATGCCACGTACTATTTAAAATGCATCAGACTTCTCCAGCGAGCCAAAGGAAAAAAAACAATGCGCAAAGTATATGATCTGTCTGTTGGGTATAATTAGGCACACATGGTTGAAAACGGTAAACTTGTGGATTTGAACTTTTCAGTGTGTGGGAGGAGAATGATAGCTTCAGGCTAAGTTCTAAGTTTGAGCCGCAGTGTGATTTCCCATGTAAATAACCTTGCTTGAGCCGACAGCTAAATGTTTTTCCACCTCTCTCTCTTTCTTTGCGTCCCCAGGCTCTTTCTTCCCAGCTCTGAAGCCCTCTGAGATGGTGTTCAAAGTAATCTTCTGGTTGGGCTACTTCAACAGTTGCATTAACCCCATAATTTACCCCTGCTCGAGCAAGGAGTTCCAGCGCGCCTTCACCCGTCTGGTGCGCTGCCAGTGCCAGCGGCGCCGCCGTATCCTGCGCCGCTTCTACGACCAGCGCTGGAGAACAGCCATGCGAGGAGCCCGGAGGGACCCGCACAGAGACTGCTGCTCTGGATTTCCCTTTCACGAGCAGTGCGCTAACTCTATCTATTCCTGCCAGAGCAAGAGCAGGCCTCTTAGTCTGAAGAGCTGGAGCTTCTTCCCCCCTTTACAGAAGTCCTCCTTCCAGCTGAAGGAGAAAATGAACAACCTTTCCAATAAGATTAAGAACGGGACAGGGAAGAGTAGCACGTCTGCTCTGGCCCGGACAGAGATTGACACAGTCTCCATGGGGATCTATAACGACTGCGGCGATCAGAGCAGCTACCAGATCTACGACCTCACAGAGTGCTACGGCCTGAAGGAAACAGACATCTAAACAAAGACAGAGATTACTGTCTGTTTTCTCTGAGAGCTCTGACCCACTGCCAGTTCTTAGGAATTGTTTTCTGAAAAACTAGTATTCTTGTTATGTCTTAATGTACACAGCCGGGAAGTAAATAAGCGGGAAAAAATGACAAGGACAATATGTGTTAAAGGTGATTAATGTATTTTCACATGGAAAATTTTTAAAATATTTCTTTAAAAGTGGGAAAAGTACACTGAATTGAAATCGTGAGGGGAAAAAAAAACTTATCTGCACTGGATCAGAACAAAAAAAGCATCGGTTTTGAACTGTATTTGCAAAGAAAGGTTGTTAAAGTATCTTTGACTTGTTGTCCATTAAGTATGAATGGAAAACATATTTGACTGTGATGTATTTGAGAGACTGTTGAATCCATGACACTGATTTGTATTGACTGTGATTCGCAGATTGCTGTGGAATTCACTTTTATACGATTCTAAATTGATTCAGAGGTACATACCTTTAAATGTGAGGCACAGTTTGTAACCTAAACAGATTTTGTGCAGATGTTTTCAGTATTACAGAGGGTAGCTTTGAATAATGTGCTATTCATGTGCTATTCATGCTATTCTTATTTCAACCATCCCTGTAAGAACCAAAAAAAAAGGGGAAAAAAATCATAATTCATGGACTACAACTCAGTTTTTGTGTTGTTGAGAAAAGCTTTGAGTTTCTTTGTAATGCCGATGTGACAGTGTCTTTCAGTGTCAAATATTAAACATAATAAATCTGAAAAGAGCATGCAGTTGATCGAATGTGTATTTGATGGATCCTTAAAACAATAATATCCTTTCCAATGTTATTTGTACACAGCAATAATATTATATAGAAATCAAGTACCTGGCTTGTCAGACTTTCTCCTGAGAAATATTTAAAGTGATAGTTCCCCCTCAAATGAAGTTCAATGATTTACTCAACCTCATGTTCTAAAGTCATAAAACTAATCTTTCAACACTATTTAAGATATTTTCGCTCCATAGAACATCTAGGTTACCAAATCTTTGAATATCCAAAAAAAGTTATAAAGATGAACAAATCCAAATGAATTAAGCAGTTTAATTCAAGTCTTGTGCAGAGATACAATGGTTTTATATGATGAACAGTTTTAATTGAGGCTTTTATTCGCATATAAACAATCATAAATAGAGGGAAACAAACACAAAAGCTTGTTTGATCATATTAGGTTTCACCAAAAATATCTCAATTGGTGTTTAGGAAATTAGCCAAAGTCCTGGTTTGAAATGACATGAGGGTGACTAAATGATAGAATTTTCATTTTTGGGTGAACTATCCCTTTAAGATTCCACAGCCCTCATTACTCACAGAGGTAAATTTGTGACTCCTTTGTACAAAAGGTCAGATGTTCTTGCTTCCATTCAAGATGCTCTTTGGTAGAAAATTATCAAATCATGCCAGAGAACCTGATTAGCAGGCTTTAGAGTAACTTGTGGAGTTCATGCAGCTCAAGTACTGCTGACATAAAAAAAAAAAAAAGAGGAACATACACAATGCTAAGATATCCTTAAACTCCTTGCATGTCTCTAGAAGAGAGTTGACAGTGTTACATGTTATGCTCAGATTAGCCAGTATGTGAAAAATACACATTCATTTTATAGCTTATAAATCAGCCTATTTACTGATTTATTGCTCATTAATTTACTCATTAATAATGAAAAATCTAAGATGCCCAGTAGAGGTCACTGTTAATGTAAATGAATTGCAAATTCCTATAATTTTAAAACAGAATTGTTAACAGGAAGCATCTAAAAGCAGTCTGAATTATCTCACATTATGCTTAATTCTAAAAGTGACAAGACTGTGGGTGTGAAGATGACTTGTGAGAATAGCACATTGTATGTGCGAACAAACTGTTTTTTAAAAGTGGTTTCCTTTTCCATTTAAGAGTCCTGAGAACTTACTGAAGAGTAAATCAGTGCGAGTCCTTGTCCTCCCCTGTTTCCTGTGGATTACTGAAGACTAACACCAGCATGCATAGCAGCTCTTAATGAGTTCCTTCACCTAAGTGCTTGTATGTTTTAACTTGTCACAAAAATGACTTCACGTACATTTCTCTGCCTTAGAACTCTGAGAAGTGCCAGAAATGTCTTATAAGAAGAGCATTGGAGTGAATGGCCAGGCACAGAAGTAACAGAACATAAGCTTTATTCAAAAAAAAAAAAAAAAAGCATGATATTGGATGTTTTCCAGATAAGATTTCCGTTTTCAAAATGATTAATTTTTTTTTATTATTATTATAAAGAGGCTCCGCCCCCCCAGTTCCTTTATCTTTGCTTACCTCATTATTTAAGCAGGCAGACCAGCTGGGGCCAATATCAGAATTATATAAAAAAAACGTGATCACGACTGGGATGTAATTTTCATCATTACATAATTATTTGTTCTCATACATATTTTAGCTATGACTCTGATGTTGTGCAGGTCATGGGTGCTAATCTGTGACAGGGGAGGATGTGTCACACACATCTTTGTAGTGTTTCTTTCGAAAGGCACTTTATGTGCAGAGTAAGTGCACTGTAACTGCACCCTTAAAAAAGCAAGAAACCTAATGTTCCTGGTTGTTCCTTGTGGTGTTTATTATTTCATTCATATTTGAACATACCAGAACTTTTTCTCCAAAGGACATTATGTGAATTTAAAATGCTCTTAACTATTTTAGATTCCCACTGTTACAGCTTGTACCACAGAATGCTCATAATTCTGCCAATATACAAAAGGTAAAGTCCTGTTTGCTACTTTGAGTGCACTCTGCGTTAGTTTTGGCAATAGAATGAAGGATTATTTGCTGCAAAGCACCAAATCTGTGAAAAAGAAATGATGAATGCAGGCCAGACATCTATTTATTCACACAGTAAAAAATGTGAAAGAAAACACATTTTACAGGAAGTTCAACACCAAATCACAATGTTTGCATGCACTTTATCACTTGTCATGCTGTTAACTTAACAGAGTTATCCTCATCTCACTGTGCTTTGTGTTATTTATCATTATTTGGAACCCATAATGAGATTCCATAATGTGTTAATCCTTGAAATCTTTTAAAGTTTTACAACAAATAATACTGATGGTCAACCAAAGGGCAATAAGATATGTTCAGAGCAATTTAAATCTGTTTTTAAAAATACAAAAATGGCATAAAGATGATATATTTACATAACCAAAATGTATTTTAAACATATGCCAAATATACGTTGATATGAAGCTCAATGATATTATATATTATATATACATAGCGCTGGGCAACAATTAATCACTTCCAAAATAAAAGTTTTAGTGTATATAATATATGTGTGTGCGGTGTTATATAATAGTAGTTATATAAACACACACACATGCATGTATATATTTAAGAAAAATATGTTATGTTAATATAAATGATATGAATATGAATATATACATGTAAATGCACGTAAATATTTTCAAAATATATACTGTGTGTGTCTTAATACATAATAAATATACACAGAGCACACACATATATTATCTAAACAAAAACTTTTATATTGAATGTGATTAATCGCAATTAATCATTGCCCAGGACTAATACATACGCATATTACTCACATGCATTATATGTTAGTAAGTTTTATAGGCAATAATGTTTTTTTTTCTTCAAATGTAACATGTGAATGCATTTTCTTGGACTGAAATATATATTGCAAAGTATATAGTTTATATCTAACCCCTCTGGTTCTACTCAGCTCACTATTTCTGAGCAGGATGTGAACTTTATTTGTAGCATGGGAGGCAGGCAAGAGTGCTAAAGTCTATATTTGAACAATATTTTATTTATATTTTGCCGTATGGGCTGGACAGGAACAAGTTAAAACAGATAAGCTTCCACTACAGTCTACTGGTTGTCAGTGCGCTCATTGGCATCTCTTTTCGAGTGAGAGAGGTCCATTCCTTGAGTTGTGCCGTGCAGACATATTCTGCAGCCCATGATCATGAGGAAAGCCCTACGGAAGGACCGGTTAAAGAAGCCATAGAGGAAAGGGTTTAGGGAAGAGTTGACATACCCCAACCACAGGAACACGTCCCATATCACAGCAGCAGTCCCGTACTCAATAAACGGGTCTATGATATTAACAGTAAAAAACGGCAACCAAAAAAGAAGGAAAACCCCCATGATAATACCCAGAGTTTTAGCAGCTTTTCTTTCCCTCCTTATAGAATTGCGATGTTTTTGTTTCTTGCTTGAGTCCTTTCCCACACCTGCCGCCATCTGCGCCTCCATTGTGCTTATCTGCATGGCTTGCCGCTTTGCCGCTTTGTAGATCTTCCAATAGGCCACCAGCATGGTCACCATAGGCAGGTAAAATGCAACAAGAGACGCCATAACAGCATAAACGCGGTTCACCAAGAAGATGCATACATTCTCAGGCAAAATAACATCCATGCCGAGCTTGTGCAGCCCTAGGAGGATTGGGCAGAAGGAGATGAGGAAAGGAATGGCCCAGCAAACCACAATCAGCAGACCCACACGCTTACGGGACATCTTAAACGAATACACCAGAGGGTTGCAGACGGCGTAATAGCGGTCAAACGCAATACAGCTCAAATGGAAGATAGAGGCTGTGCAGAGCATAACGTCCAAGCTGGAGTGAAGATGACAGAAGGTTGGGCCGAAATACCAACATCCCTCTACTGTTCTGACCATACTGTATGGCATAACAACTAGGCCCACCAGGAAGTCAGCAACTGCCAGAGACATAACGAAAGAGTTAGTAGGGCACTGCAGCTGTTTGAAGTAAGCTATGGCGAGCACCACCAGGAAGTTGCCGACAACGGTGCAGACGATCCCGGCGATGATGAAGACATAGAGGGCGACTCGCGAACCGGAGCTCCTCAACGTGGCACAGGGCTCGAAATCAGAGTCAAGGGAAATGTTGCTCCATTCCGAAGAGTTTTCCATGCTGTTCAACCTGGTGATAAACGAGACACATGCATTCAAGATTTATTCTCATAATCACTGATAAATGCTTTATTTGATCTCACAACATGCTGCGACTAAGAAGAAAAATGCTTGTTCAAGATATTGTCTGGTGTTGCGAATAAACTGCCACGCTGATATATGAGAACAAAAATGTCTGTGTCGTTTCACCACACCATAATAATCACTCTATTTCACCATTAATATTTTTGCTAAGTGACAACTGCCCCCGAAGCTCCTGTAAGGCTGGGAAAGCAGAACAGACTGGGAAAGCAAAGCCAAATTTGCAATCAAAACAATATTTTGGATCCTTTGCTTCTGGATATCGGCCAAGAATCATAAAGAAGCCCCTCAACTCGACCTTGTCTCAGGAATTATATCCCTGCAGCGTGCCCCTTTGTGACCTTTGGGATTTCAACTAACGTGCATACCTAAAATGTCATCGGCATTGTTAAAGTTTAACTTGGTCCCTATTGGGATGTGAGCAAAAACACACACTTGAAAGCATGCAATCTGACACATTTATTTTGCGCTATTGGAAACAAGTCATAGGGATGGTGTAATGTGTTACATAATTAATGGGATTCTAGAAATAGCGTATTTGAGATGTAATGAAGAAAGCTTTCATTGCGCAGTCTTCATGTAAAATGGAAGTCGTGTTAAGTAAAAACCACCAATGAATTCTCTCAGATCCAGTCATGCGGAAGAAAGTGTCAGTTCCCAGTGACTGACAGGCATGTTTCTCAGCCCGTGACAGAACCTGAAAACAACATCTGGGGATGTTTGACAGAGAGGAAAAGGGGAAAAATGGTTTTAGTTCAGTAATGCTAAAAATTTAATTACCACCAATGGGACCGTGTGACAGGGAAAAGCAATGCTTAACATTTTGCTCTTCCCTATGCTACAGTATCATTTAAAAAGTCATTCTATTATTCTATATTCTAATTATAATTTCAGTTTCTGTGCTATTTCTTAACCATTGTATGACTGAGTCTAAATAATAGCTCCTGTGTGGATATTACACTTTTTTTAATGACACAATGAAGTATTGGTGTTTCTAATTAAGTCAAGTAACTTTTTTTTTGTATAGTGCTTCATAATATTGATTGTTTTAAAGAAGCTTACTGTTTAAAGTCCTTTAATTATAAAGTTCAGTTCATCTATAAGCAGCTCTACTGCTGATAACAGAAATAATAATTTACTGATTGATTATGATGTTATCATGGTTACCCTTTCAGTCGAATCACTTCGACGTTACATATGGGAACTCGCCAGAGAGACCAATTGCCTTTGAGCTT
>JAUMHE010000042.1:19863258-19873449 GCA_032359235.1 Enteromius mattozi
TTAGTTAACTGTGTTTGGGATTAAAAATAATAAAAGTTTGGAACCTCTTGCAATGTACACTAAATAAAGTGAATGTAGTTCATCACTACATATTAATTTTTAGGTAAGCTCTGCTTTATATCTTAATTTTCCCTGTTTTCTATTATCTCTGCTTTATTTCTTAATAAACATAGTTTATTATTATCCATCTATTTGTAAAGGCATTTTTAGTGTTTAAAATTTATTTAGGCTACCGCAGAAAAAAATACTCTACATATTTATGTAACCATTTTTTTTTAAATGTAACCCAAATTGTGTGTTTATTAAATGATTAGCATTATTATAACATACTAACTTAGAGAGACCTTATGTGATGTTTATGTTGTTATTTTGGAAGACTGCTAACATAAGTAATTATAAATGTTTTCTTATGCAAGATTTTTTTATTTTAAAAGATGTGCATGAAAGCTGTTCTTCTGTCAGATGCAGTTTAATAAGTAAAAACGAAGTGTCCCGATTCAGTGTCTGCGGTCAGATGAGATGTTGATAGGTTTTTTGTCAGTGACATTATTTAAAAATTTTTCATAACTGGTTATGAAATAAAAAGTCTCTCACCTCAGAAAAGTGAACTATCCTGTCCTGCCAGATGTTATGCCGTGTTTGTTGCGTGCATAAATTTGCTTTGTTTTTATTTTCTAACTCTCTCTCTCTCTCTCTATATATATATATATATATATATATATATGTATATATACATATACATACATTAGAGTTATATATTAGACCGAACGATATATTAGACGAACGATCTAAAGCAGTGGTTTTCAACTGGTTTGGCCTTGGGACCCACAGTGTCCCATGGTCATCTAACCTGATCTCACGGCAATTCGTACATATTTTACAAGGTGGCTAATTCATACTAATTCGTACGACCTCACTCTCACGATTTTGAACGATTAGTCTAAAACCCTGTGACGAGTAGGTTTAGGGGCAGGGTTAGGTTTAGGTCATTCATACGAGTTGGCAACTCATAAAATATGTACGATTTAGAAGAAATTGTATGAATTCGTATGAGTGAGGTCGTACGAATTTGTACGAATTAGCCACCTTGTAAAATATGTATGAATTGCCGTGAGATCAGGTTGGATGACCATGGGACACTGTGGGTCCCAAGGCCAAACCAGTTGAAAACCACTGCTTTAGATCGTTCAGTTCGCTCCGCCATCGTTACTCTACTAAGCGTGTCTTTTATAATTTAGCACCGGTACTGATTAAGCACCAAGTTTCCCATCCCTAGTGAAGACAGAGTGAAGTCTTTCCAGATGCTGAAAAAATTAACATTAATGCTTTAAGAAGTTAGACCACTTTTGTAATTTTTAACTTAAGCAGAGGAAGCCGCTACTAAAGCAGCTCTTTGGTTAGTGCCAACAGTGAAAGTGAGAAGTGCCTGATTCTTAGATTAATGCTTGTCTACTGAATGGGTCCCATTAGCAAACTAAGCTTGTGAATATGTGTTGTCTCACTGATCTGCATTGACCTCCTGTTGAACTGAGAGAAGCAGTTTATCTATGACTCACGACCAGAAACTCCTATGGAAAGGACGCTCTACAGTGAAGTCGAGAGGTTCTCAACTGCAACTTAAGGTCCTAACCACACCATTCAATCTCATGCAGTTTGAGGTGAACCAGAGTTTATGTGCAGTGTTTAACAGACACACGTCTCTGATATAACCAGTGCTCTTTTAGATCATGGAGCAGATCAGAAGTTGCTGGAGGCAGTACAAACAGCTGTACCAAACAAAACTACAGACATTTGCCTTTTTTCAACACAGTGGTTATGGTTGAGAGGGTTTGCGTACGGAACACTGTATGCATGAAAAAGTTCTTGCCTTGTGGTACATCTGGTTTCAAAGCAGAAGCAGAAGGTCATATCTTGTCAAGTTAGGATGAGGCCATAGCGGAAAATTAGATGTAGTGTGTTTATAAGGCATGCTTTCCATTGTTCCAGTCCACTGATCCTGCATTAGATGACCCATATAAGGCTGTCCTTCAAACTTTTTTTTAAACAAACACTTACGTTCCCAGTTAGCATCAACTGGAAGTTTTGATGATGAGGACGTTTTATCCCTTTTCTACCAACACTGTACTGGTGACCAATGTAGAACACAAAAAACTGCTGAAGTTTTCAGAACAGCAAAAGTGACACAAAATGAAACTAGACTGATGCAAAGACATTGTTTAACATAAAAAGAGAAGTAACACTTGCATTTTGAAATTCTCCTGTTTGAGCAACCTCAAAGAGCACCGCTCTTACATCCCTGTGGCTTGAATGATTTTTTTTATTTTTTTTTCCCTTTAAGTGGACTTTTTGGGTGCTATCCTTGATAATAACAACACACTTCACTTGCCACAGATTAAGGGTGGGCTTTGGGGGACGCATACACTCTTCACAACCTACATCCTCTATAATAGCCTGCCTGCCCAAACTCACTCGTTGTAGGACAAAGGATGTATATAAGCATTGTGCAGTTTTCCACTCATCCCTTCCCATATTATCATCATGTTTTCTTTTCAAAGCAGACTTGGAACTGTTATACAGACCCACATTTCAGACCTACAGTCCAAATAAAGGAAATAAAACAGGACAGGAACTGTCTATTTGAAGAAGATAACCTCCACAAAGCCGGCAGAGGAATATTTTTCCTGGTGGGATACAATCTTGTAGCTACAGGAAAGGAATTTAATCTATACAAATGGATCTAGATTAGCCTGTTATTATGTTCTTTTTAAAAACGATCAATACTTTTTCAAAAGTAACTGTATGCATAAAAGCCCGAAGCACTGGGGTCATTTGAGTTGAGATAAGCGAAGTTTGTCTGTTGATAAAGTAGCAGCACAAAGTGCGTTCAGTAGACTCAGCGCTGCCACGTAACTACATACAGTCACGGGCGAGTGGCCTCCAGTCATAAGAAAATAAACGTCAGCCTATATTTACTTAAAATAATTTTCATAAAATCAGCCATCACCTTTTACTGTACCTTTTCCAGGTACAGTAAACATTTAAGTCATCATTTATGTGTCCTAATACAACAGCGCATTATTAGAAGCGCCTCAATACAAACTGAATTGTAACAGACAATGCACTGGGCTTTCGAGAAAGATAACGGAAAAAGACAGAGAAACACCTTCTGTCCGAAATGAAAACACTGATCAGTCCTGCGAGTCAGTTTTGTTTACGATTTTGTTGCATTCACCGTTTCTCCGTTAACAACCTACATCATTAAAACGCGCGGTACTGGAGCAGCGAAAACACACACAAATCATCTTTTAATATTCATCTGTGTAGTATGGCCTTTACCTGACTTTTGTCGTCTTCAGCGTAAAGCGGAGAGCGGTCCTCTGCTCTTTGTATATTCGCAGGCAGCGTCTCGCTTTGTATTTATGTGTCTTGAAACCAGAAGCAGCCAGTTTAGCCGATGCCGCTGCCTCCTCGCTGAATAAATATGAGGAACCGTGACGTACCGCCACGAAACCAACACCGGCTCGAGCGAGTCTTGGCGTGACTCACTGTTTGTCACAGGGGCGTCCGAACTAAACGCAAAGCCCACCCCTCTTGTAGTACTAATGAAAGAGTAGAGCTTGTTTTGTTCAGTCTTCTTAGATTACGGCGAACGTTTATCCTTAAGCAAGCAAACAAATAAATGGACCAAATCAATAAACCGATATTTCAAATGAAGTGTTTACACACTAGGCTAAATAATTACTTTCGAGTCGTTATAGCAATAGGCAATACTGCATATTAAGTATTAGAGTCCACGTGAATTGATGACAAGACGCTCTTTATTCAGGATTTTAAAAAATGCCATTCATAGAAATTAATAGATATATAGTCCACTATGAGGGACATGTTTGTGAATTTTAATATTTTTGTGGAGCTAACTATATATACAAACATTTATTTATTTGGCTGCAACATTATATAAACTCATTTATAACAATACTGGTTAATACAAAGCAAAATATCATGTTTCAATACATGTGAGGATATTTTGGATCATTAATTTGCCTAAAGATTATTTCTAATCCATCTGCTGTTGTGTAATTCACAGAACACCATATTATAGCATTGCTATTGTGTAAAAGGTGTACTTTTTACTCACTGAAGATTAAATGCAACCTTTGAGACTAATTTAATCAAGTGGCAATCTGATTTTAATGTGTAATTCTTTTTAGCTCTCATTTCTCATTAGTTGTTCTAATATGAACCCAGTTCATCAGATTCACAACTTCCCTTGTTTTAGGTTCAATAGAACACAGTGTCTTTGTTGTGGCACGTTCCTTGTTGGTGAGCGTGATTTCAACAAGTACAAAACATTCTTGGAACAACATTCCAATCAACCAAACAGATTTGAGAAATAGTTTTTTTAGGAAATATCTGTTTTAGGCTTATGATCAGGGTTAGGTGCTTCTACACCCTTGTTAATCAGCTATCATTTCCCAATGATGTTAGGAATAAGTTTTGAGTAGGGTTAGGTTTAGGGGTAAGGATTGGGATAAGTCTATATTTTTTTATATCAACAAAAAATGTTGATCCAGGATCATGTCTTACTAAAATCACGACGACCATTATGGGTTACTACTTTGTCATGTCTGTACTGTTCATGTTCTGATATGATTAATCCTAAATGTCTAATTTATCTTAGAATTAGAAAAAAACATGATAGGGATTTAGTTCTGGGTGCATTGGTTTGTGCATTTATCTAATCGTTTCTACACTGTGTAGTCTGCTCTTCATCATGTTTTCCCCTCAATTTTATATGTAGTACGACTTCCTTTCAACTTATCCCTGACGTAGGCTAGTTCAGTATGCGCATTAAAGAGAAAGGGAGAGAAAACCTTATGAACACAGAAGCTTGACATTTCACATTTTAGACCTTATGTTCAACAAATTCATAGCTGAACATGACTATTTGCTATTAAAGAAAACTTATATTAGGAAACCTAATTTAGTAAAGGGCTAGTATATTCCAGTGGTATGCGATTAAAGGCCTGCATTCTACAGGCTTTAGTTTAAAAAAAAAATCACAAGAGGATTAGCAGTGGTCAGTACGTTCCTGAGACGTAAAACTAGTTAAAACCCATTCATGAATGGGTGCCAAAGCACAACTCATTAAAATGAAAACACTGAGGATTAGAAGCGTTCCATTTGGGAATTGGAAAAAAAAATCCCAGATATAGTTACAATGGTCCAATGCCAGGCTGTTTTCTGGACTGTTTATTATATAGAAATATTCAAAGCTATGCTTTGGATGTTATTACATCTAACCGACTTAACGTTTTTTTTTTTTTTATCTAATTAAGGTTCTGCTTTCGTTTACTCAGGGTGGGAGAAAAAAAAGTGCCGGGTGGAGCAAAGGTACTTGTTGACAGTATAATCTTCTTCCAAATTTAAAGGCCGGTCATATTCCTCTGTTTTGAAAACACTGCATATACCTCATTAACATCCTTTATTTGTTTTTAAAAAGTTCTTTGCCACTTGTGTATGAAGTACTTCACACACATAGATTAAGATATACTTATTGTGTTTTGTAAATTCTCCAAAATGGTGTTGACTGGATGGAAAAAGCTGTTGTTAGATAGAAATTATCTGTTGACTGAGTTCATTTAATTACACACAAACATACATGTGTGTGGGCATAATTACCCATAAACACAATGAGTCTTTCTAATCTTTGAGAAATCAGCCACTTTACTTGCTAACAGTGGTTAACCATTTTGAAACCAGTCTAATACATGCAGTCGCATGCAAACTGCACTGTCACCGGTTTCAGCAACACATGTGCTCCACTTTGTATGTGTTATCTGGATGATTTCAAAGCAAGCTTGGCCACACAGAAAGGCTGCTGTTATGTGGACAGCACGTGAATGGACACGAGCCTCTTGAATAAGTGGAACAAAGTGGAATGTGGTAACAGGCCATCACCAGTGGACTGGTCTACTAGAATGGCCCTTCTGTTGGTGACTTCAGTGGGGTGCATAGCCTGCACATTGTGAATGCTGCCCGCCTAGCCTCCGTTTTCTCTAGTCCAATTGGCATTGGCCATGTGCCTCAACAGTACAAAAGAGAAGGAAGAAGGTGTCTTTTCATGAATGGGAGGAGAAAGCAAAGCACAGGAACTGGGTGGAATCGTTCTCATTAGGCAGCTTCATTGTGGATGTTGGTAGCATTGGGCTGAAGTGAGATTTTGTGTTTTGCTTATGATTAATGATATCAATTTATCTGGAAATGGAAGGCTCTTTATATTTTTGGGAATTTACATCATCGTCTTCTGAAATATGTTAATGCCCCAAAAGGACAAAGAAGTTGCATAAAAGTGGCCTGTTAACCTGTGTGCTGCATTTTAAGAATGTAACTTTTTTCAAACAACACTAAACCAATGCTATTCTTTAAAGATTGAGGCCAAATTCAAATATGATTGCTTATAAAGGTTTTTACTACAGCCAACATCCAGGATCAGCCTGGGAAACCTAAACAACAAAAAAACAAAAAGAAGAAGAAACAAATCCTTTGTCTTTTGTTTAAAACATTGCGCAAGAATAATTACACTACTATTCAAAAACTATGGCACTGTGATTTTAAAGAAGGAAAGACAATGTTCATATAATTCATATGAAATGAAGATACTTTGTATTGTATTGACAAAATATGTCCACTAAAAAAGTATTGTGCTCTGTGTTTGTGTTAAAGGAGTCATCAGATGACTATTTTCAACAATAGGCACACAAAAATATATTATATATATTTTTTTTGTATGCCCTCCTTTGGCTTCGATAACAGCTTGCATTCTTGCTGGCTTTGTTTTTATGTACTTTTATACTGTCACTGTTGTTAATGACTTCTAGGTTCTAGTTGTTGCCAAAGATTTGCTTTTGATTTAAACTTGTGCGATCTATTTTCGAATCCATTAAATCCTGACAATAATTACATTTTTGCAACAGAACCACTACTGTTACTAAAGAGCTTACTTAAAAATAAAGGTGCTTTAAAAGGTTCTTCGCAGCGATGCCACAACCATTTTTAGTTCCACAAAGAACCATCTTTTTCTTACGTTATTGTAATCTGAAGAACCTTCTTTCGACACAAAGAAACTTTTAAGAAACAGAAAGGTTCTTCAAATGTTAAAGGTTCTTTATGGAACTATTTAGAAAAAAGGTTCTTCTATGGCATCATGAACCTTTATTTTTAAGAGTGTACTGGTGTGTATTAACCATGTAACGTACTATTTATTTATTGTTATAAAACGTATTGCATGTGAAGAATAATGCAAACACAGCCAGCTGTAACATGCTGTACCTAATGTGAGAGGAATTTTAATTGACTGCATATAAAGACTGTTCTTTTCAACCAAAATGAATGAGTTCCAGTCTGACCAAGCAAGCCAAGACAGTCAAATCACTGCCTGCACTCGTTCACTATCTCACTCTCGCTTCCTTACCAGCTTTTTTTGTATGCTTTCACTCACAGCTCTGATTGCGCAACACTCTTTGCTATAGCTGGCTTTCTCCTCATTGTGGTTATGTGACACTGGTCTGTTACCATGCACTACGAGTACATCTAATTTTCCTGCGTGTCGTCACTCTTCAAAGCAGCACACCCTTCCATTTTAAGCTGCTTACATTAAGACTTAACAATAAAAGAACAAATATGCTATTTAGGAACACGAAACACCCATTTTTGCACCTGTTCTTTGGTACTCAGTTAATAGAAACAATATAAAATAGTTTAATTGGTGGGTTAATTCAAAGCTGGAATCTTGAAACTTGGAAACTTGTTTTTTCTGTTTGTGTTTCTAAGTTGATGTAAAAATATACTTCCTGTTACATCCAAACTGTAATGATAAAGGGTCATGATGAATGCTGCATCCTCTTTGTCCAACAGCTGTTATGTTGTACTGCATCTTCCACCCCTCTATTCTTAGGCCGTGGTACTCTGGGTGAGGTAACGTTGGCTGGGTGTCCTTCTGTCCTGTTTCACTTTGGGTGTGTCTGTAATAACATGGCCCATATCCTCCTCTTTGAATCATAGGAAGGAAGCCTGTGACGGTGATGGACTCAAAACAATTCATCTCCATCCTCCTCTCAGGTATTTCCTCAGAACTGGAAAGACACAACCGGAGAGGGCAGGATGGAGTCCTATGCAAATGAAAAAAAAGACCCTCTGCACATCAGGAATCTGGTATAGGTTTTTATAAACATCTTTTTTGGTGGTTTCATATCAGGGATTATGGTTGGATCTGGGAGGTTTATGTTTTCAATTGAATTATATGGATATTAATGTTTCTTTAACTTAATGGACAGTTTATGTCACAGGGGTTGATTTTGTATTTATTTATTTTTTAAATCAAGACAAACAGATTTGAACTTTTTATTTTTGTAAAACTGACTTAAACAGTTCATCGTGCTTTTTTTCCTGACTTTGCCTTTATATGAATCAAATGCATTAAATAGTTGCAGAACCACTGCATTATAATCACGATTCAAACAATGCTACATATAGTATGAACAGTTCTTGATTTAAAATAAATTGTATCATTTTAATTTAATTTATAAAGCAAAAATGTTCTGACCTTAGTGTTGTGAAATTCTGCTACATAAAACATCTGCACGAAACAGAAAGAACGGATGGGCTGAATGAAAATGCAAATTCATTCTCTGCCAGCAGGTGGCACTTAAGTAACAGCAGCAATAAATATTTTCCTTAGTTATTGCTCTAAACACAGCAGCTCTGCACCTTTAATTACATTAATATGCCTTCTAAATTTTTCTGAATACTGTCATTTATTTATATAAATCCCCAATTCAGTATATTTTTCCAATATTTTGTCCATAGTGACAGTAATCTTGCTCTGCCTTCTACAGCATTTTCTCTTCTTTCTCATCTTCAGCATCTCTGGCCTCTGTTTACAGCCATTACAGACTTGTTTGCCCAATTAAATTATTCATTGTGTGTTATTAATACTTTTCTTACCATTAGTTAAAAGTGTATGCATTAACAGGGATTTCCTCTCAATTTACAACGTTGTCTATTGTACTGGTGTGCCTTTTTTTTTTTTTATTCATACCGTGTGCATAATTCAAACTGGTTTACAGTTTGAACTAGTACATTGTCCAGAACTACTTTGTTGTTTTATACATATTATTACATTACACAGCCTTTATTTATTTTTCAAAAATTATCAGATACCCTTTATATAGATTTTATTCTTTTACATTTGTCCCAGACCTATAATGTCTTCATTTTAAATTCTAAATTGTTAATAAAATAGGTATTTTATGCTTACCAAGGCATTTATTTGATCAAGAACAGTAATAAAAAATAATACTGTGAAATGTTAACAGCCATTACTGGTTATTGTGTGAAACACGTTTTTAAAAAATCTGAAAAAGTGCCTACAGGGAGCTTCTTGATTACGCGTGACAAAAACAAAAACAAACAAAAAAAAAACCCACACATTTTTAAGGCCACATCTGGACACAAAATGCTAGTAATTAAATTATCCTCAAAATCAATAAATCGTCATTTTCATCATCACAGTATGCTGTTAAACACAATGTAAATTTGGAGTAAATACAAGTTCGGAGTTATTTTGAAGCAACCTTTGGCAAAGGGCTAAAGTAGACTTGTTATTTGGATCAAGTATAGCAGACCAACCCTGAATATTAACTGGTTCCATGACACCTAGCTCAATTTACTGTCTATGGCTAGCCAAAATTATAGTACAGTAAAGTCTATACATTCCAGTATATGTATTAAGGATATCTATTAGCAGTTTGATTTATTGCCAATATGGAAACATGGTACTTGACTACAAAAGCAGTTGTTGTAATAATAGCAGAGATGGTTCCTTACTGTCTGTCACGATCGCGGCTGTATATTAAGGCGGGTTGCGCCGTTTCCAAGGCAGAGAGCGGAGGAGTCAAAGACTTTGCTTGCAAAATACATTTAATAACAAAACAAAAACAAGAAAAACATAAAGCTGACGGGGCAGCTACAAGACTAAACGTACAGACACGAAAAGACTTCAACACCACATAACCAGAACTGAAAAACAAAGGGTTTTAAATACAGATGAACTAATGATCAAAAAGTGAAGGCAGGTGAAAAACACAGGTGTACAGAATCAACAGAATAGGGAGAAACCAAAAGGACCGG
>JAUMHE010000042.1:19882875-19896202 GCA_032359235.1 Enteromius mattozi
CAAATAAGTACCTCAATAAACAGAATGAAGTATGTTTGTGTAGAAATTTAACAAAGACTGGCATGAAATGCTTAGAGCGCTTAGAATACTCAGACAGATACTGATTTAGGAGTAAATTGCAATGGTCTCTTATTTTTTTTTATATATACTGCCCTCCAAAAGTTTGGAAACGCCCTAGAAAGTGGGGTTTTGGACAATATTGGCATGAATGAACAAAAACTATTTTATTAGGCTACATAAACAGTTTATACATAGAAAATACCTAAATTTTTGATTCATCAAAATATGCACGATTAGCAGCTATTGCAGCTCTGCATAATCTGAGCATCTGAGCTGTCAGTTTATTCAAACATTGACTTGATATATTACTCCAAGCCTCCTCAAGGATTCCCCAAAGATGATTCACAGTGGTTGGACACTTCTTACGGACATCACGGTCCAGTTCCTCCCATAGTAGCTCAACTTTGACATGCATATATTGCCATTATTATGTTATCAAAATGAAAATTATTATGCATATATATATATATATACACCCCTTATAAAATTATATTTTTCAAGACCTATAATAATGAAAATCAAACCTATAAATGGACAGATAACAATAGAGGCATTTAGCTCTAAATCTGAAGGCTATGCATATCGTTGTGGCAGATATTCTGTTATGCAACACACAGTGGCTTTGATTTTTATTTATTTATTTTTTTTTGCTGCAATGCAAATCCCAATTGTAATATCAATCTACAAGCACTAGAGGGCGAGAGAAGCCTTCACATACAAATTAAAAGTAGGCCTGCATTAAAATCTGAACTTTTGGTTTCAGCTTCTGTGGTGACCATGGAAATAGACTGCTTATAGAGCTCTCCTGTTTCCTGACAATTTCATGTTCTCTCGTCAGCTACTCAAAAAAGATTCATAGAACTACTTACACATATGTTTTTATTAAAAAGTCAAGAGGAAGCCTTCATCACAGTAATTTCTTCACATGATTCAGCTTCAAGTGTAAATGGCAGAAATCAGTTTTTCACAGAATTCAGAAAATTCACCAGGGACATTGGATCCTCTTTCTGTAAGTTACATTGCTGGTATCTCTGCTATTCTGTGGGATGTACTGCATATCACAAGCCAAAAAAAAAAAAAGCAAAAAAGAAAGTCATGGCCAACTGCTTGGACATTTTGTAATTTGAATTTCATTGTGAAATCAGCACTTATGTGTCTATAAAAGCATAAGATACAGCGGCTTTATGAATTGAATTTCTGCACCTTGAATGGATATGTAAATTAACACCTGCTTCTAGATAGATTCAAAAACATTTTAAAAACCTCAATGGGGGAAAAAACACTGAAAATATGATAAGAGCTCATTCATTACCTAACCAAATACTTGCATATGCCTTAAAGCTATTATTAAAAGACAAGCATATAGCATGTGACTTTGAGCACTGCATGTTAAGGAAACACAGCATACAGTACCAATACTTTATGGCATGTTAAAGCATGTGTCAGACAAGATCAGAAACTTTTCTCAGAAAAGTTTCTTTGTTCTGTTGAACACAAAATATTATATTTTGAAGAATGTGGGCAACAATTTCTGGACCCTACTGACTTCTATAGAATTCTCTAATGTGTAGTCATGATATGATAGCTTTTTTGAGTAAGCATTGAATATAGGGGCAAAAGTATGTTTGTGGTTGTTGACAAAGGTTGAGATCTCTTTAACTGCCATTCTACAGGTCCATATACAACGTACATAGCAATACATTCTGCTTCCTCGGTTTGTAGGAAGGATAATGCTTCCTGCCTCCTTGCACTCTTTATCCGCTACATGTCACTTGATTCAGTGCCAGTCTAGCGCCCGGTGTGCCGACCTCAATAGGGCTTTGTAAGCCCTGCCATCCTGGTCTCCCGACCCACCCCCAGGCAGCTATTCATGGGTTCCCATGATTCCGCCCAGTTGGCTCTGGTACAATATGTGTCTGTCAGTGGCACCTCATTGGCATGCACTGGCACACGCACACAGACTATGTCTCAACCAAGTGTGCCCACACACTGTGCTTTCCAGAGACGCTTCAATCCAAAACGGTTTGCACTGGGCACCGATTCGAACTTTCTAAGACTACCCTAGATTCATCAAATGTGAACGCATATGTACTGTATAAACGCAAAACTATCCTATTTATTATATAGATTAAAAAAAAGAAAGTACAATTATTACGTTATATAATATTATATTTAATCATTCTTAAGAGCACTTATCCCATGTGAGGTTGCAGGTGTTTTATAATATAATATAATATAATATTTATAATTCAGTTGAATATTAGATTACGTTTAATATATATTTATGTATTTATTTATTTTTAATAAACACTTTTTCTTGAATATATACATACATGTGTTTATATTTATATATACATAATAAATATACACAGTATACACCCACATATTATATTATATTTTATATTATGTTGTGTGTGGGGGGGGGGGGGGGTAAAATGTTTAAATGTATGTTTACACTTACACTGTATATTGATGTATATACAAATACCAACATACCACATGTAAAAATATTTACATGTATATCCACTTATCCTATGTAGGCTTTCAGGTTGTGTATTATATTAAATAAAACTAGTAAATATGCACATTACACTGAGAAAAAAAAAAAAGAATGGCTGGATCTCTGGAGGATATAATGTTAAGAGATTCCGCAAGAGCTACATATGAATGTATGAATCTGTCCCTCCCTTTGTGAAAGCATCCGCATCCCTCCCCACACGCCCAGACTCAGTTCCCCTCTCTCTCCCCCCTTTATTCTCTCCCTCTCTCTCTCTCTGATGAAGGAGGAGGGACCTGCTCTTGTCGTGAGCTACGTGCAGAGTTCACATCTACGTTACCACCAAAAATCTCAATCGACCACCCCATGAAGACGTGTATCAGGAGCGCGCACATCTCACTACAGTCTCAAGCGATCTGGAGAGCGAATTTACTTTCTGTTTTACGAGCATCAGTGAATTTAAAGCCTGCGATGCTTGTGTTTATACGATTATTGATTTGTTAATAATGCGTGCGGATCTGTGCACATTTAAAAGCTTGATTTGAATCATTGATGGTCGTTGTTTAGAAGAAGGTAGAAGGTGTGTTATATTGCGGAGGCGCTGAGTTTTTCGCTCTTTCATCTGTTTGGGTTTGTGATCGAGCAGGAGGGAGGAGTGGCGGAGAAACGGCTGGTAAGTCCATAATACTACACCTCCACATGAGCAATAAAATACATACATCATGTGGTTCTTGCACTATCATAAACAGACATTCTTCCTTGGCAATGTTTATTCCTCGAGTGCACTAGTGCATTAAAGCGCGACCCTTAAATTGGAGGTAAAAGTCATGAGCTGACGTCTTGTAACGTTGTAGACTCCGTTTGCCCGCTTGGTTAGCGTGTCCGACTCATGAACGATTAATTCAATTGAGTCGGATCTCTGTAATGTTCCGGTTGAATCGTTTCACAAAACACCGGTCTTTTAGCAGGAATCGGAATAAATCGATCCGTACGGTTAGTGATTCAACATCTTTCCGAATCATTGAGCGAGAACCGCTTCTTACAAACGTCCGATTCATAATCCGACATGCCTTAACGAATTTGTATTTAACCAAGGATTTCACTGATAGGACGAAAACTATTAAAGTTTCTCTAATAGCCAAATAATTATAATATTGCATATAAAATGTATTTCTTAATAGTTTACCAATTAGTTGACAGCTATACCAAAAGCCTTGGCTTTAATAAATATTTTATTTGGGCGCGAATACACTTTTCAGATCAGAAAATTGGTAGTTTAATGTAAACGTATGTTATTTTAAATTCTAAACAAAATGCTTGTTACTATAAAACCTTGGATCGTATTACAACAATGCAGTATTATTAGTAAAGAATAAAATGCAATAAAAACGTAATAAGCAGCAATATGTGCTTACATAAGAGAACTTTACTGAAGCATGCTAACATGCCTTAGCGGGATGTCAGGGACCTTGGGATGACGCAAAGACGTCATGACGTAGAAGAACGTTGAATCCTTTTTAAATGATTCTTTGAAGCTAACTGTTAAAACGAATCGATTCGCGGAAAAGAGTCGAATTCCCCTTTTCTGTTTTAGATAGCTAGCGAGCTATCGTGTTTACACCGGACGCGAGCGGCGCGGCACGACACATCCACGACAGTAAATTAATTCTTCGTTCGGTTCATGACTAATACGTTTAAGTGATTTGCAACGGTCGCTATGTCGCATCTAAAATGCGGACACACTTCAGCTCTTTCTGCACGACACGACAATTGTCGCGTCCGGCGTTTAATGTCACCATTAGGCGTGTAATGTTCATATCAATTACAATTTTTCATACATGCTTCTGATTTTACACGCAGCGAGCATTCATTGCTGTGTATAACGTTAGACGGCAGAAACACCGCCTACTATCAACCCGACAGAAATATAACTGGAGTAATGTGTTCAGCAGTGGTTTGACTGATTGAATTGACCTCAAACGGGTTTACCTCTGAATTTGAGCAGCATTGGCGCCTTTATTTGCCGTGTCTGTCACTGCAACAGGGGTGTTTTTCTGAATGCTCGTCAAACTTTTCGACGTCATGATACAAATAAAAGGAGGCGCGAGAGCAGAATGTTCGAGGCGCGTGCTGGCCTGACCCCAGCTGTTTGTTTACCACGTGCTTCTGTTACACAAAGTAAACACAATAGTAATCTGTGCACTTCATTATGAACTACAGCGCTGGGGAATGTTTAGTTATGGTACAGTGAAACTTGATTTAAACTTGTGAGATATATTACATAACATAATGCTTAAGCATACTTTCATTGGTGTAGGTCTGTCTAGTGATAACCCTGTATTTTTAGTCTTACTTTTTTAAAACATAGTTTTAGTTATGGATTTCATGGATTAGGGCATGTCCATTTCATTGTTTGCCTAATTTGATTGCTGTCTAGTAAAAGTAAAATATGAATTTGTGTAGACTTAGCAGGTTATTATTTGCATTGTTTTGTTATTTACTATTTTAGTTCTTGGCCTACCAGTTAAATACCACAGATTTAACTATAGTTACTGCACAAAGCACATTTTAGTTTAATTGACAAAATCATTTTAAAGTGCACATGTGAACATAATATAAAGAAGTCCAAACCACAGCATTCTTTTTAATTTGTCATGGCAAAAAAATTTATTTACTTTAATTGCATCCCTCACTCCATTAAGAGTCTCTGGTGTAATACACCAAGCTTGTGCATGCTGTTTTTCAGTGTAGTTGGCTGAACGACATGTACGGCATGTAATAAGAACTAATCAGGAACTTGTTTTTGTGCACAATGTCCAAAGATGTCAATTTGCCTTATGCCATCCCGGCCGCGAGGTATTAGACAATGAAAATAACAGCCCCCTATGGTGTACAGGTCAACGGTGTGACCTTATGTGGAGCAGTGCTCAAAAACTATAAACATTTGCCTACAGCTCACTGTTAAAAGCAGTTTAATCAGGGGCAACTGACCCTCAAATCCATCTGTTTTCACTATGTGTTTATTTCAACATGCTGACATTTAAAACCAAGGTGGTCATTTCTAATGTTTCTCCTTTGTAATAATGTACAAAATGCTTGTGTGATGCTGTATGCTTATGATTGACATAAATTCAGCTTTTTCTAATATAATTTTGAGGTTACTTAACATGCAAATGAGCTGTTGAACCTAGTCTGTCTTTGAGTTGTGCTCAAAGCTTATAAATAGTTTTACACATGCCAGATATGACTCATGGGTCATTTGTGGTAAGTGTAGTTAATTCCAATTATTCCTAATTATTATTTTTTTCTTTTGATAAGACCGGAAGTTATTTTATTCAGGTATGTGGAAATGCATTCTAGTGAGGCGATTCGTCATCAGCTGGATTTGCATGTTTGTTCCCCTCAAAACACTTTTGTTAAAGAAAAAAAAGGATTATGTAAGTTTCAAAGACACAGATGTGAATTAGTCATCATGTTTTGCAGGCTCCTGAATTCTGATTCCTGACTAAAATCCACAAAGATGATATATCTGCCAGTGTAAGTCTTAATATAATGCTTTATAACATATTTGATAGTTGAGTTCTGGTCATTTAAAGGAATAGTTCATGCATACAATTTGCGATTTTGATGTAAATTTCTTTTTCAATACAACAGATTTTGAGAAATTTAGCATCACTTGCATGCCATCGAAATGAGAGTCCAAACAGCTGATTAAAACATTCTAACAATCCACATGACCAGTTAATGTTTTGTGATGTGAAAAGCTGCGTGTTTTTTGTAAGAAACAAATACAACGTTTAGAATGTCAAATTTTAACTATCACTTCTGGCCAAAATACCAGTCCACCCATAATCTGGAATAAGGCTTTCTCCAGTGCAAAGCTCTTTTACATCCAAATCCATTGACATACTTGTCTAGAACTGTTTTTGCTCGTAAACAGTGCTTGTTCTTTACATTC
Organism: Enteromius mattozi; assembly: GCA_032359235.1. Lineage (NCBI taxonomy): Eukaryota > Metazoa > Chordata > Actinopteri > Cypriniformes > Cyprinidae > Enteromius > Enteromius mattozi. The sequence goes on from JAUMHE010000042.1 coordinate 19,889,391, forward strand.
TCTCCTGATTCTAACAGCACAACTTTATTGCTGGAGAAGCACTGCTATGGATACTTTAGCCAGAAGCAATGGTTAGAAGTTTAAAAATATCTTGATTATGAGTTTGTTCATTACAAATGCACAGCTTTTCACTTCACAAGACGTGGATTGATGGACTGGATTATTGCAATGTTGTTATCAGCTGTTTGAACTCTCAGTCTGATGGCACCCATTCACTGCAGAGGATCCATTAGGGATGCAATGCTAAATTTTTCCCCAAAAATGTCCAAATGAGTAAACAAACTGACCAACACATTGTTTGGCCTTAGGGTGAGTCCATTTTCAGCAAAGGTTAATTTTTGGGTGAATTGTTCCTTTAAAAGTTAATTCATCATCAAAATGCAGTTATAGATTCTCCATATATTCTAAAAGGGTATATTGATGATTCAGTTGTATTCCCTCATCTCCATAATGTCTTGCATCAACAGCTTGTAAGTGTCTTTGATGAATAGTTCCTGTGGTATGTCAGTATCTGTAGTTTTTCTAGATTCATTGAAAGAAATCATTCTCTGTTGTATTAGAAAGACTGTTGCTGTTCGAAAGATACATGTCTAATACTAATATAAACAAAGGATTATTGTGTGCATATTTTGTGTAGAGTGTATACATGGCCACATGATGATCAAAAAATAAGACTACAAGAAAGACCACCAAAAAGAAATACAGAGTTGTTTATGAGGGCCCTGTGGGGAACGTCGGCTGCGAGGGTAAATTAGGGGCAACAGCTGCTGGTGTCACTTCTACAGCTTGTTTGTACCATCTCATGTTACTTTTTAAGCTCACAAGACAGGACACTTGCCCTCTTACATACATTTAGGATCATTAAACCGCTCATAAAAGCGATGGCAGATCTGTTCTCAGATCAGTATATCAAGCCAGCTTGCACTCTCAGCACAGCAGAGCTTTGGAGAGAATTATTGCAAGATAAGCTATTTGATAGCATGCGGAGTATATTCATCATCCTTCTGGACCCATAAATCCTATCTTCACTCTTCCAGTGCTTAGTCTGCAGTGCGTATTCCTGCTCACCCAGAAATGAGATTTCTGTCGTTTGCTCACCCTCATGTTTCAAACCCATGACATCCTTGCTTTTGTGGAACACAAAAGGCAACCTTTGTCCTTTTGTATTCTTCAGATATAAAGTCCACTTCTATGTCCTGTCTAATCACTCACCTGCAGCTCTGCTTCGTAAAGTGGATTAATTAGCTGTAGGAGTAACACCATTGCCCTGGATTAAACAATGTATTAATCTCACTGCCCACACACACGGGGCTGAGACTATTTTTAATGCTATTCTTTGGTGACTTGCGTTGCTATGTTCTTTTCTTATCTTGCACAAACTGAATTATGTGGTTTTTAATGTGGTAAAGATTCACTTCACAAAGGTCAGAGATGCAGTAGATGTAGAAGATTTGCATTTGTTTAGGAAAGACCAAAAATCCATTACGATGACCACATTTACTTAGATAATTAATAAATATGGCTTTGGATCTGTCAAAATGCATTTACAACTATTTGTTCATCAAGCCTGTGTTGAAAACAGTTGTGCTGCATAATGTTTGCAAAACCCACAATTAATTTTATTTCGTTTTGATTAATTGATTGTGTCCTTGTTGATATAAAAGTAAAATATAAAAATAAAAGAATGCATTTCTTTTAAAAAATAGACTTTTGAATGAGAGTTTATATGCTAATAGTTATATGCTGCTTCGGTTGTGACAAAGTTCTTTTTTCCTAGCAATTAATGCAATTATTAAGCTGCATATAAATTATGTATAGTGTTCTTAATTCTTGAGCGTATAAAATTTCAGTAAAACTTGAACCCCTAAACTTTAAAAAAAAGCTTAATTGTGACTCTGCAAGTTAGAATTGTTCAAAGAAGCACCATCCTTAGTGAAAGAGCAGATTTACTCATCACTGATAAGAAAAGTGTTTATTCATGCAGATGCTGGCAGAGTCATTGTCTGATACTGCCTATTATTCTCTCAGCTGAGTTGAAGCCTTGATAGCAAGCTTTGTAATATCAGTATTGTAGTTTGTTTGTTTTTTTAAGTGACTGCTACTGTTGATACGGTTTTGCAAGACCTTAAAATCTTGTTAGGTTTTTATGTAAGATGAAATAATAAACTGGTGACCACATATTCTCACTAATCTGGCACTGACACTGTCAGAACCCACACCACTCCCCTTACGAAGCTGGAGGCCCTCTAGTTTTGTTGTAATATTAAGTTTCAAATGTGCAACTGGGATAGCCAGGACTCAAGGCTCAGTGGAAATTTCCACTTCAGATTCAGACAGCAGCCTTTGTTCTGATGCAGGGGCTCAATACAAGTTGCTGGAAATTGGCTCGGGACTCTGTTGCGAAAGAGACAGCTTTTTCCCGACATTAAGAAAAAGAAACAAAAATTATAGGCCTAATGATAGTATATATATATATATATATATATATATATATATATATAAAAAATCAACTTCTGGCAAAGTATGTTCCTGTTTTAAAGGGCTCCAGTGAATAGACGGATATTGAGCAATTAAAACTTTTTTCCAGCCTTTAAGGGTTAGTAGATTTCAAAACGAAGAATCTTGCTTAAAATTGCTTTGCCTTCCAGTGCCCCTGTTTACTAACAGACATGAGAAATACTAATTAGACCAAACTAATGTCCCTAATATTGATCATGTTTGGAGTCTAACTGGCTGTTGTAAAGCAACTGATCAACTAGATGGGGAGTTACGTTTGCTGCTCAGTAGGGGTATGTTGACAGTAAAAACACGGTTTTACAGTTCTAAGCCTTGAGATATTGAGCTCCTCCCTTGATGGTGGGGGGTAACAACTACCCTCCCTATGATGGAAGTTTACCAGAAGTACTCAGCAAGGAGTCTTCTTTCTGCATGATAGTGTTCCCATGGATAAATACGAGTTTTAACTTACAGACTTCATAAGTGTGTCATGTCGATTTTTATGGCAGTTACACAAGTTTTGTAGAGGGGTCGAAGGGTGGTGTCAGTATGAGTAGTAGAGTTATTTTTATCTTGTTTAGTTGAATGGAGTTTGCAGCTTGGAATGAAACGCTGAGTAAACACATTACGTAGTCTTATTGGAAAAATACAGTTTGCCTCTGTTCCAAATCCTAGTAATTTAATGTCTGCCTATCTAAAAAACAGTTTAGATCATTATATTTACACTCTTGTTTTGACGCAATGATGCATGACGACAGTATAACACATTTTAGAATCACATGAATCCCAAAAAAGGTACTGTGAAATTAATACAATTTGGAAAATAGTTAATACTATACACAGAATTCAGTCCTGCGTGATGTGAAGTGTGCTATTTGTGTGTGAAGTGTCAGCTGTTCTGACTCTGATATCCTGTGTTGGGTGGTTCAAATGAGTCATTTATGTTGTGACATGAAAGCTAGGATGCTCTCTTAAAATGTCCTCTTTAATATTGTTTGCATGTCCACTTTAATGCCATTTATATTTAATATATTTGGGGTCACTAAAATATCTATGCATCAGGGTGTGCCAGTGGCTCTTTAGCTGCCAGACAACATAAGAGAGGTCATCATAAAGGTGTGTGCTGATGGTCTGCTTGACTGAGTTTCACAACATCTCTCTGCAAACACTTTAGCAATCAGGGTTGCGCACAGAGTGTGTAATTATAGCTCTCTTTACTGTGATAAATACTTCCTTTTGCGTCTGGGCTGAGTGTCAGAGTGAGACATGACTCATGAGCAAATGTAAAAGTAAAGTTGAATGTTAGAAAGTAAGTTGCATATCCTTACAGTATATGGGCAATTGTCCTGGTGGCCTAAAAATAGAGAAAAAGAAAGTCGTATTATCTTTTCCAGAAATACCAGGGTGCTTTTTTAACCTCAGAAGTGTTTTTTGTTCTTACTGGAAACAAATATGGACATTTCCATCTTTTATAGTACTTTGTGCATATTAAAGACTTTTCCAGAAGACAGTAACATGAGGGTGGTCAAATATGATTTATATCTGTTATAGATTTGGAAATTAATGTCAGCTTCTGGTTTGTGTGGCTTACTGGTTACAGAAGTGTGCATTGCGTACTCTACTTTACCACAGGCTGTGGTAGTGGACAGAAAATTGTATGCAATCAGTTTTCTTTTAGCATAACTACCATCATAATAGTTTGAAAGGTATCTTGCAGATTAAGTTAGTTACTTACCTGAGTAATTGTTAGCTGGCTGAAAAGCTATTATTCAGGTTTTGTTTAAAGACAGACGTTTGAAGTTAACTAATTCTCCCTGTGCTAAAGTTTGTACTTCCTCAGTAGTATTCAGGCCTTAAAATGAAAGTTTTACACAATATGTTTCTAAATGTTTTATCTCAAAATGTAACACCTAAATTCAAAACCATATGCCAAGTCGGAGGCGTCCTCAGCTCGTCTCTTTTTACATAAGTCTGAAACGAAACTGTAGCTTAACGCTAGTTTATTTAAAACCACTGCCTTCTTAAGTGAACCTTACATATGTTTTCCCCAGATGGAAGTCATGGGTGCTTTGAAAGCCTCAATATACAGATTCATCACTGGCTAAATTCCCATAGTGATTTGCTAGGTCAATTATGACCACATAGATATATGACTCAAGTGTGTATTTATTTCAGCTTGGAGAATTCAGTGTATTTGATGTACAGTGCACACTTCATTTTTCCCAGTCTGTTGGTGGGTTGTTCTCTCTTGGGAAGATTGTTTGGTAGTTAATCAGGCATTTCCTCTTTGTCTGGCATACTGTCAGTGTTTGCATTGTTCACATCAGTGCACAGTAGGTCTAGGATTGAGATTAGAGCTTAGCTACTGTGCATACATTCGAATGTGACATTGGACCCTATGATCTTCTTATGTAATAATATGGATATATATGTAGAGAGAGAGAAAAGAGAGGTAGTGCATAGAAAGAGTATGTCACATAAAGCCTTATTCAGTAACAAATGGGTTTCAAGTGTTCCTTTAAGGGTTATACTTCTACAACATTTATTTAATCTTTGTTAATGTTTACATATGCTAATGTATTTTTAACATTTTACAGTTAATGAACTATGCACAATCCTGAATTATTTACAGGCAATAATATATTTATAAATGAATGCTAACTAAGGCTGTATGCTGTAAAAACGTCTATTGTTATTTCATGTAATGCAAATGCTAAGTTCATGATACTAATATTCTGTTATTCAAGATTATTGTTAAGCCTTGCTTTCACTCAGTGCAGTGCAATTTCATTTTCAAGCACCAGTCATTGATGTTTGCTTTGTTTTAATAAAGCCAAAATTTAAGTGCACATGGCTTACTGTACAGGAATCATTGTTTAGTCAATCGTTGTTTAGTCAGAAGCTCAAGAGCCCTTTTCATAACTCATCTGAAAACATTAAAAGATTTAAAAAACACATTTTGAACAAGCAAGGGCCACTCCAGTGTTACTCTGCACTTCCTTTCAGTTCTGAGAGACACTCAAGGCACTATTGAAAAGCTTTTCGTCCTCAGTTGAAGTGAAAATACCATTTGGCAGTGCCGTTACAGCAGGTATCATTGCAGAATGACCTTGTCTGGTCAGTTCTGTGACATAATGGGAAGTAGAGGTGACAAGAGACCAGATATTTCACCCTGTGGTTTGGAAGATCAGAAAAAGAACCTGTTTAGTTTCACTTCCCTTCATTTTGGGTGGCAGCAATGGCCTGACAGACACTTAAAAACACCTTTTGTGGTTTGGGTTGTCTTCCACAGCAGGACAGAGGCTCCGGAATACATTTGGTGTCTGCGACTCGCTTGCTTCACTGTCACTCTGGTACATAGGGAGTTTTCATTTGTAGTGTCCCTGCTGCGACCTCTGCAAGCTTTCCCTCTTCTCCTTTTTGAGAAGTTGACATGTATTTCTAAAGCTTTTACACCACCTGACTTCCTCACTATTGTAGATTCAATTTACAGGCAGAGTTGTGTAACTGTCATACTGCAGTCGAGAACGAGACCGGAAGGAAAGATGTCTATTGCTCATTTAAGAAACATCATCTCAGAATCACAGGATCAGATTTGGGTAAAATCCCTAACACTCCCAAGGTGGATTCATGCTATTATGTCATGAGTAAACAAAAGATTTTTTTTTTTTTCCTAGCAGTGCCATAAAATCATAAACTGTAATCAGCCTCGCTATAAATCAGTGCTGCTGTTATTCACGTTTACGATCTGTTAAATGGTTATAAAGTCAAAATTGATAGCTGGTGTTACTTGAAAAAGATTCAGCTTGTTTAAAGCTGTACGAGAGCCAGTTTTGTTTGAAAGGTTCTGGACCAGACTCAAAAGCAAAATTGGACTAGGAGCTGACGATGTAGGCAGAAATGAGTTTGCAGAGCAATATCATTTCACTCATTAAAGTGCTTTATTAATTACAAGATAAAACTTGTTATGCAAAGATGGAGCTGAAATAGCAGCAGTTATATTATTTGCGTATACTGGTTATATTCAGTTTATTTTAGTGTCTCAGTGATAAGGTCTTTCCAATGATTCATGACACATCTTATCGTATGATGCTTCATGTTATGTTTATTATAATAATTTTTCATAAAGTAAAGTAAATGCACCAGTTATTGTATCAGCCAGAATAAGCTGTTGCTTAATTGGTATTGATATCGCCCCAGAATTTCCTTATCAATGTATATTTTATGATTGTGGTGGATTGGGGCAGCCGTGGCCTAATGGTTAGGGAGTCGGGCTTGTAATCGAAAGGTTGCAGGTTCGAGTCCCAGGTCTGGCA
>JAUMHE010000042.1:19896302-19906813 GCA_032359235.1 Enteromius mattozi
TGCAGAGCACAAATTCCGAGTATGGGCCACCATACTTGGCCACATGTCACGTCCTTTCCTTTCCTTTCCTTTCCTTTTGTAACCTATCAGAGTGCTTTTGTGTACTCAGTTTGCCCTCATTATGGTTGATAAACACAAATCTCATTTGGAATGCTGTGACTGTTAACTGGGTTGAAAGTGATTTTGTGACAAATGCATTCAGTTCTCATACTTTGTCTCTTTCATCTGTAACCTGACATTGACCCTGCACTGAACTGGAGACAAAACAATTATAAGTAAAGATGTTTTTGCTCACATGTTATCAGCAACGGATACCTGGGCTGATACTTAGAATCTTTTTTTTAATCTCTGTTTTTTGTTTGTTCAGAGTAATGTGTCTTTTTGTTCAACTTTGATAGCATAGAGAAATGTTTCTTTAGCACTAAATCAGCATTTCAGAATGATTTCTCAAGGATCATGTGACACTGAAATCTGGAGTAATGGCTGCTGAAACCTCAGCTTTGCTAACACAGGAATATTTAGCATTCTTAAAATATATTAAACAGTGGCACATTTTGCAAACAAGTAATCATTCAACAGACATGGCATTAAAATGGATAATATCATGGATAATAGTGGAGCCTCTCCCAGCCTTGAACCCAGTCCCAAACACCTAATTCTTTTATGTAGGTCCTTCCCGATTCTTTTCCATGTCCTGAGCTTGAAGAGTTTTCCCAAGTACATGCATCTTTGTGTTTGAGGGCATTAAAATGTCAGTGTGTATGTATGTTTTGGCTTTGTGACAAAAACCAGGCCACAAGAGCTCAGACGATTAATGGCTGTACAGCAATATAAAGAAACGAGAAGAGCAGTGAACCGTATTCTGCCACAGCAGCAAAATGGCATTGTGAGCCTGACAGATTCAGACCTCTTAGTCAAAAAAATACTACTGTTTACTAGTACATACTGTGTCAGTAAGAATAAAGGATGCTGTTATTGATATAACTTTGTGTGTGTGTGTGTGTGTGTGTGTAAAGGCAGCTGGTTATTGATATTTCTGTTTGGATATTTACCCTCATCTGTCAGAAAGCTTTGCATGGCTAAAGCTCTAATGGACACAGACAGAGGAGGAGAGGCAAAGTAACAATCTGATGGTGGTCAGTAGGAATCTGGGTGAAAGTGGGAGCGTTTCCGAATGTGTCAAAGGCTGTCGCATTCAGACAGCTCCAGGATGTCAGATGGGGATTTATAGGGACAGTGCAAGTTGGCCTGTGAGAACCCAGCTGCATGTGGTGTTACATCACACAGTTTTTGTCTGCCTCCCTCTTTGTTTACACACACCATCGCATGTGCTGCTTGTCGACTAAAGGCATGTCCAGACATGCCTGTATTTGGGGGAGTAACATCCTAAAGAATGTCTAGTGAAAACTCTCACTCTCACACATGTAAATAAACAACGACTTACACAGAAACACTTAAACTCACAAACATTTGTTTTTAGATTTGTGGGGACTTCTTTTGTTCTGAAATAAAAATGTTATTTACCGGACTAACATTTTGGCATATAGATTAAGATTAACGTTTTGGCATTATGGATTAAGAATTTTTTGTAGAGGATTTATTTTCAGTTTTTAAACTGATCTAATGATATTTTCTACGGCATCTCCTAACTCTTGCAGTTTTACATTTAAGGAAAGAAAATAAACTTAATATCCATAAATCAGAAAATATTGTAAAATCACCATGTTTTTTGTTTGTTTGTTGTATGTATCAGGTGAATGTTAACTGAAGCGAAGATTTCTGGTTTATTAGAAACAACTAATTTAGAGAAAACAGCCTTAGCAGATATGTTGTAAATGAAATCTAATTAAATAAAACAAATACTCAAATGTGTGTTATGGATGTTTTATTTACCCTAGTCTGAAGTTTTTTAGAAGCAAAATTCCCCAAAATCGACCATTGCCTGAATAAAAGTGTCTTTATCATTTAGTGGGTTTTTTTTTTTTTTTTACTGTTTTCATTAATGCGGTTTAATTCATGTTTTACTATCTTTTTTGAGACATTTGGATTTGGCAGTGTTTTGCATTTCATTTTTTTTAACGCGTTGAAATTGAAACTTTTAAGCGTCCAAATACTTTTTGGGGTGACTGTTCTTACGTCATTACTGAATTTAAGTTTAGAAAAGAAAATGTATTCTCTTTTCTGTGCGCAGTTTTAGGGTTTAATTTTGAGTATTTTTTTCTTTTTTTTCCCCGTCAGAAGTACATATCTAATATATATGTATATGTATGTATGTATATATATAAACATGCTCATAAGGGACCAAGTCAAAGCTGTGCTGACTCTCAGTAGATCAGTTAACACTAATTTCCCATAGACAGTGTGGGTATTCCTTAATGGCTCCTGCTGGACCAATGTTCTCAATCTCTCTCCACTAGAATATTACATGCACTGCCCAATGCACAATTTAATGCATTAATGATTTTATTCATTGGTCTGTTGGGTACATAAGTAGTTGTTGTGGAAACCGTTCAGAAATCAAGCCAAGCCACATATCAAATCACAATCATACTGACAAGAACATTCGCTTATACATGCATCGGCAGACAGGATGGTTATTTTCCTCTGAGATGGAGCTGACACAGCATAAATGTATTACTTCACTAATGGGCATGTGGTTTGCTAAAATTTGCGTTAGTGCTGTGATCAATAAATTTTGTCTCTTTTTCCCTCTCATTCTAGGTTATCCATGACCTCAGATTTACAGCATTACAGTTTCAGGATGCCAAATATAGGGTTCCAGAACCTTCCCCTCAATATCTACATTGTTGTTTTTGGGACGGCCATTTTCGTCTTCATCCTCAGCCTACTCTTCTGCTGTTACCTAATTCGGTAAGATCACCTGGCTCTTCTATGTGTGCAGCAGCAGAATGGGTTTCAACAAGCCCCAAAATGCCATAAATTTGCTTATTTTTTTCTGTTCAGTAAGTTATACGGTTTGAAAGTCTTGATTTAATCCCTAAACATACAGGCTACAAAATTGAACTGTTGTAATTAAACAGCTAACATGCATTTAAGTGTGATTTGCCTCATGATTTGTTTGGACGTTGATGAAAAAGGAAATTCACCCAGTATGAACAAGTGGGTGTAGTTGGAATGTGTGGTGTAGAGTGTTGCCAACAGGACCAATGTGCGTCATTAAAGTCACAATTACACCACAAATATAAAAGTATCATAATTATCTATGAACCTCATGTGCTGACATCGAACTGCAGATTATGCCACAGATGCATGGATTGGTGTTCATCTAGACAACTGTTTAATGCACCGTGCTCAAAGGTAAAATAGAAAATGGAATGGAGTTTAAAAGATTTCTGTGAGAGCTAACAGATGGTGATGGAACGGAGAAGTTCTTTCATCTTCACACAGAGTTCATACCCTGTGAGGTAGCTTTTATCATGCTTACTTTGAAGACTGAACCAACTCTGAATTTTAGAGCCATACCTTACTTATTAGTGGCTGTCTATTACAGAACTAGAGATAAATCAGCAAGTTTTATTGATTCATACTTTCGCTAAGTAGAGAAGCTAATCCTACACGTTACATAGTGTCTTGTTGTTGAGTTCTAAGCTGTTCAGTTTCAGAATGGGTTCCCTGAAGTTTGGATTTATTTTTGGATATATGAGTAAATTAAGGTTGCTTGTTAAATTTAAATTAAATATTAAAGTATTAAATAGACATCTCTGTAAATTACACAGTTATACTGTGATTTGTATTTATTTATATACTTATAATATCAAAATACACATTTAAAACAGCTGGCCTATAAACCATGCCTGAACAGCTCTATTGCAGTGTGGCATTTTCTCAGGCATGGTGTGTTCAGCCTAAGAAACTAAACACTAAAGGAAGTCTTGACAACAAGACAACAAGGCAATTGTATAATTGTTACTTTTGATAATTTTTGTGCATGCTCAATGCACTAACAAAGCTTTTCATGAAGTGAGAAGGTCAAATAGCACAGTTTGGAGAATCAAAGAAAACTACTGACTTGATAATCTGAATTGACAACAAAAATCACTATTACAAACTAGCTACCTGCTCGGATTTGGCTCGTATCTTCAATGTAGTTGGATATAAAGCTTCTTATTTTCACAGTAACTGAACCCAAAGCAGCTTAGTTGCACAGTCACCAATCAATGCTTCTTCGACTTTGAGGTCGAACCCACATTGTGTCACCAACTTCCCTTATGGATTGAGTGAACCCTGCAGCAGCTGCTTCGTAACTTGAAGGGCATTGATTTTTTTATTTTTATTTATTTATTTTTTTCAACTTTTCAAGTAAGAAAAACAACCACTAAACCACATGCAAACCTCATGATGTTTTACCACATGCCAACACATAGAAATTGAAATATTTGGTCCTTCGTGAAGCTTAAGAATCTATTTTTACTTCAGTTACTGAGCCAATGAGTTGTCATCTAGTCAGATTTGTCCTGAGCTCGGTTGCCATGTGGCCCTATTCCTCGCAGCAGAGAGACTGAAGCTCTAATGTGCAATTGTAGCATCTCTTATATAAGACAGTGATAACCAGTGGATCTTATTCAAATTGACCCTAACCAGTAGGGACGATGGTAAGTTATTTCCCATTTATTATATGCTAGTTCTGTTTTATTTGACATTGCCTCCCCCTTATTGCATTTCCAAATGTTTACCTGTTTTGGTAGCCTTTTATAGAGTTAAAATAGTTGTATCATAAAAAAACAACTGATTATTGAATGAGAAACTGTCAGATTACCAAGTCATTTATAAAAAGAGTTTGTATTAAGTCTAGATTCCAGGCTTCTAAAGATGCAGGCTCCCTTGCATGTAATTAGTTGACAAATATGCATCATGACTTGCTCATTAAATCAACCAGCAAATATTTCTCATGCCCCTACACACAAACAATATGTGGCCCCAGAAAAAAAGTATTTGGACACTAAATATGCATTACTATCATTGCACTAATTAACAAAATGCCAAAATAGCTGGTATTTATTTTAGCTGACTGCACAAACATTTTTTTTTCACTTACAGCATTTCACAAAATATGTTAGTGGGGCCGCTGTGCATCTGAAAAGCAGCTCTGAAATATTTATACTGTACATTACACCAGCAGGTGATAATGGAAATGCCAACAATCGCAAATTCAGCAAGTACCAGAATAGTAGGCTCCCATTCTACACAGCTGCATTTTCTACTACATTTTTAGCGTGCTATTTTTCACCTCCACATATACCTTCAGCATCGTTGAAATAATAGGGCAGAGCACAGAGTGCTAACTCACAGCTTTTTGCATCATTGAACAGCTGCTTTTGACAGGGTGGAGACGTCCCTAATGATAAGACCATGCAGCATATGTTGTGTTTTGAATGCTGGTAACCAGCATGGGATTTCTGTTCACTAGTGTACCCACCTGGACTAGTTAACGGAAAAATACAAATTCTGTCAATTATTCACCCTCATGTCACTTCATATCTTCATAACTTTCTGACCTCAAGTTTTTTTTTTTGTTTTTTTTTGTTTATACCTGCTCTATATGGCTTCAGACAACTTGAAATATAGTTGTATGGACCACATCTAAGGTTTTTTTTTTTTTTTTTTTGCAGTGTTTATGAAGCTTGAAAGTTCCAGTCCCATTTTATTGTGAATTCACTGGAAAAAGGCAAACCAGTACATTATTATAAAAAAAAAAATACCCCAAAAAAACCCTGTGTTCCACAGAAGAGGTGTTTTAAAGTGGGTTTTAAAGCATGAGGGTGAGAAAAGATGACAAATTTTCAATTCTGGTAAAACTAATCCTCCTGTAAGTAGCCAATATACTGATCCACCAGCTAGACAAGCATGAAATTGGTCTTTTCAGCTAAGATTTCAACATAAAAGGTGCTTTTCAAGATTAAATGATTGAGGTCTGGAACTGGTCTCTTGACCTGTTTAGTTAAATTGCTATTTTATCCTGAAAATCACAGACAGAACAAAAGACCATCAAATTGCAGTCGTGCAAAGACGAGAGAGTCGTGAGCTCAAGTGGATGTGTGAAGGACGTCGTGATCGAGAGCAAACACACACAGCCGCACGTAGCAGCCATGCACCAGCTCCAACACACTAATGCGAAATGCCCCTGTGACTAGCAAACACACACATGGAGAAGAAAACAGGCGGGTGGAGGAGTGTTTGTCTGGCGCGATCATCCTCATGGGAAGAAAAATTAATTCACACACACGTTTGAGATTGAGCACTCACTGTGACTTGTTAATAGCTGTACCGGTTATTTTACAATGCAGGGAAACGGTCATAAGGTGGTTTTCTATGTGATGAACTGTAACACTACCATAATTGTGCGTGAGCAATCATGACTGCCTGTAGTTTGTCAAACGACCTCAAAAACTAGACCAAAGCACATTGTACAATTTTGGACATAATTATGAATATCTTGTTATGTTACATTCCCTTAACATTATGATCGTATTTCTGCTTTGAAGAACGAATGGTCCGTGAGTGCTTTCACTCAGCCACCACAGACTTTCGGTGCTATATACACTAAACATATTTTCGCATTTTTCATAGTTTAACTTTGTAGGCAGATGTATTTGACCATTGCTCCCATGTCTTTTTGCAGCATCTTACACATGGCATGGCATTCTAAAAAGGGATAATTCACCCAAAAATGACAATTCTGTCATTAATTAATCACCCTCATAGAGGTTTTTTTTTTTTTTTGTATGAGTATGATTGTTTCTGCATGCCAACAAGTCTAAATATAAAAATATATCTTAAAATACCCATGAATCCCTCATCCTCACCCCTAAATTCCCCCAAAGGGAGTATCTGCACCTTTACCTGCTGGTCTCTTTCAGATTGTCAGTTTTTCTCCTAGACTGTGCTGCCTGTTTTACAGGTCCCTCTCACTCTGCTGCGAGAGGTTAAGCTTACTTGTAATGGAGGTAAATTTTACAATACATGTATCCAATTATTCTCATATCTATCCTGTATCGTCTTTTATCAGCTATGTTCATTTTTGCTAAGGAGGTGATCGTAAGATAATGCAGTGTTGTTTGTTGTGTTCATTTCCGTTGTAACATTGGTTGAAAGTATTAAGTCACATTTAATTGAAAAGGGATTCAGCAAACAAACATTTAAAAAAGGCCAAGATAAAGCTATTGGACTAATACAAATGTTCTAACAGCCCTGCAGACATTAACAGTTCAGCGTTCACAGATTAGTGGCTATACATAGTGTGTGAGGCATTTGATGGTTTTCTTTAAATAGCCTTTTTCTTACACTAGAGACTCTTCCATCATGCCTGATGCATTCCAGTTATTTTCCATCAGGGTTCCTCTCTCACTTTTCCTCTCTCTGTCTGTGACACACACACACTTGCTCAAGATCAAAATAGTGTTAAATGTAGACTGTCCATTGCTTGGCTGCCTCCATTTCTTGAGTTCATGCCAAGACTATCTGTATATAGTTCTTTTAAGGGGTCTGGCTCCAGTCAGACAGTCACACTTCGTAAAGCATTGCAGCGTGTGAGTAGGTAGTGCCTGGGCAGTCTAATTCAGACAGGCTGTTGAAGTGTGGTCAAGCTTGATGAGACAATACAAGACCCAAACTACTCTAAAAAAGGCTCCGAAGAGAGATTTAAAATACCAGGGCAGCTCACAGCACTGCAAGAACTGAACGCAGCCAATGTTAAGAGGAAGTGGAAATGTCAATGTGTTTAAAAGTTGAATTGTGTGATTAAGCTCAGATATGGTGGATATAATGTATACTATGTATATTCAGAATGACTGGAGTACTGCCTTATGTGTAGTGAAAACTGCAGTTTGTTAAATTATGACTGAAATATAAGATCCAGGCTTGGCCAGAAGGAAATACAATGAATTTTTCACATCAGTGAAACCTTGTGAAAACCATTGTTATTTAAAATGGCATGTAATTTAGTATCATGTTTCAACTTGATGATTTTGTTCTTTGTTTATGTATAACTTGGTATTACCAATGTCTCTCCAACACAGGTTTTTTATTATGTCACTCTCTGAACTAAAACAAAGATTTCTTTTGTCTAGGTTACGGCACCAGGCACACAAAGAGCTCTATGCATACAAGCAGGTAAGCCGCTGACTTATCTATTCAAACTCTATGCTGTATTATATAAATGTACATTATTTACTGTATGATTCAACTTGGGCGTGAATTGTGGTGTCTCTGTTAGTTTGGCATGCCATTTCAGATGCTCAGGTTATAGACTGTTTCAAAATTGCAACTGAGACTTACTGTAAATGCATTTAATAAGTAATTGTTATTTTTTGTTATTCAAGGTTATTCAAAAGGAGAAGGTCAAAGAATTAAACTTGCATGAGGTGAGTTTTTCTTTTCATCTCACTCTGCAGGATTTTTGTTGATTGATTGATTGATTGTTACTCATTTTCTGAGATGATTACATGATGTATATTGGCCAGAAAGTGTTTTTTATTTTAGTATTAAAATGTGCTGTGATGTAGCACATGAAACTTAAACATACAATTAATATAGTAATACAAATTAATAAAGCAATATAAAGAATTAAAAAGGTAATATACTATAAAAAATATCTCTAAACTGATTTGCATTATTTGCAATTTTTTGGAGTAAAAAAAAAAAATAGTATATAGTAATTAATCAGTTAAATGGCCAAAACTTGGGCATTTTTTTGAGTTTTGGAAAGACAAATACATTTTTTAAGAACCATTTCATTACAGCCTTTTCTGGTAGTAAATGCACCAATTCAAAAAGTGATTAAAAATTGATTGTGTATTTTTGTAATAAGATGTTTAGATAAGCACTGGTGTTAATCACGGTCTGACATTACACTTGGCCATGAATATCGGTTACATTTTACCTTTCAGTGGTTACAGAATGCAGACTATTAAACCTGAACTTTGCCCTGAACTTAAGGACCTTTTACAGGATTTGTAATGTACGCTCTACATGTTTAATAATAGCATGAGTCTATGACATGTTTAACCTTCACTGAGAAGGTTTGTACATGAGCGTGTTAATAGGCCGGTGTCCTGACTTCATATGTGAGCGCTAATGAAATGTTAACCACAATATTGAGGTGTGAGGACACCAGAGCTCTTGTTAACTCTCCTGGAATTTCTCATATCCCCTCACTACCTTGCTTTATCTCATAAGAGTTCATTGTCAAGAAATAGTTTCATTTTAAAGTTACTGTATTTTCAGTATTTTGGCTAAAGTTAGATATTCCTCTACGGAAGCCAGGCAGCTATGGTATACGTGGATGTGCATGAATACAATGCAGTCTTGTACTGCAACCAAAAAAATGAGTTTATTGTGTTGTTCTGAACTGAGTTAGGTTATATTTTGTCAGAAAACTTGGCATCATGTGTCACGTCTGGCTTTCTTCATTTGTATTTGATACGACAGCACAGCAGTTGCAAGTTGTATGCATGATACAAGTTTGTTCAACTGCAACATAATCAAAAGTGTTAGTAACATTTTATTTTAGAAAGGAACACAAAGCTACTGTATTTTTTTTATAGCACTAGAAGTGCTAGAAGTGTCATCAATTTTAACAGCACTGTCCGTGATTTTATATTAGTCATATCTTTTGAAACAATGCCTGAAAACTGTCAGCACAGCATAGAAGTTCCAAGCAAATGTTAGCCGCACTTGTAAAATCATTTTTTTTGGTATTTCTACATGTTTTGTTGGACTTTCTGCACCAGCAGTCATGACTCTCAATTGTCAGGCACAAGGTTTTATATCTGATATTGATTTTTTTTTTTTCACAAATAGCTTTGAGAAAACACTTTCATCCATGAGCCTGATACTGGCCTTTTTTTTCCCCCAGATGTTTTATAGAAATAAAGTATAAAATACCACTTGCCGGTGCTACTGCCTTATTGTTAGGCAACAATATCTATTAACCAGGCTGATTTGATTATGCTTTAAGCGACCACTAAAGTTTTAGTACTCCTACTCTATTTTTGGCTGTATTTAAATACATTGCACCATAAAATTCTCAAGACTTTACTGCAAAATTACAGCATAAAATGTGCATCAAAAAGTGGTCACACGTTGTACAGTATGTAGATTTTATTTATTTATTTCTAATGTAAACTACAGCATAAAGGAGCATTGTTTATAATGACTTTAATGAAAGTTTAACACACATAAATGTTATTCTATTTTTAAATATTGAATTTCATGTTTATATCTATTTTTAGTTTTCTTTTCAACTTGGTTTAGTTTCTCCACTGTCACTATTAATTTTTGTTTTGTGTACATGCATAAATGTAAAACTTATTAAACTTTTTTGACATTTATTTAACTAAATATAATAAAGCTAAATGAAATCACAAAACTATAAAAAAAGTCTATATACGTGATTTATAATTTATAGTAATATTATTAATATTAGGGCCGGGACTTTAACGCGTTAATTTAGATTAATTAATTACACAAAAAATAACGCGTTAAGTTTTTTA
>JAUMHE010000042.1:19910528-19965824 GCA_032359235.1 Enteromius mattozi
TCAGAGACACTGTTTATATAGTGATATATATATATATCTCTCTCCATATAGAGAATCACATCATAAGAAACACTGTTTATATATAGATATATATATATATATATCTATACATATTAATCAAATAAAATAGTTCTAAGGCTACAATTTGTAATGTCTGCTTGATACTCATTAAACACCACCAAAAAATATGTTTAAATAATCTTCTGTGGGTATTTTCACAGTTAAATTAATTTTGCAATTTATTTGATTAATTAAAGGAAACATCATGTAAAATAATTAAAAATTTTAAATCGACTGACAGCCCTAGTTCTTATACATTTTATTGGTTACTTTATCAAAGGAACTAGCTGTTGTTCGTCCTCAGTCTTCTGTGGAAAAGAGTCTTTTGCCTACCTCCAGATTACATCAGCAGTTAATTATGTCCAAATGTTCACAGAAATCCACTCTCTGATGTGAGACAGATCGTTATAATCAGAGTGTTTGACTTGCCTCCTACAGCACCAGGTCTAGACATGTTATAGGCAGCAGCCAGAAATGCTGCACTTCCACTGATGTCCATTAAAGTTTTTTTTAAGTTTTTTTTATTGCTTGACAAAATGTCATATCTGCACCCCCAACTGCTACACTTCACTGCTAGATTGGAGTACAGTCCATTTCCTGGCTTTAGATGGAAAAGCCTTAAAAGAAATGTTTCAGGCATATCGATCGTATGTCTATCATAAAGTTCTTATGAATACTGCATTACAGCATATCTTCCAGTCTCACTGATCTGTGAAGGTGATATCATCCATTTCTTGTAATAACTCGCTGAGTGTATTCAATGGAACAATTTTCATCTTTGAGGGCGATGTTTACATTTAAACCATTAATCTGTGTGTTCACTGGAATGTATTGTTTTCTCTCCCCAGATTTGTGCGGTGTGTTTGGAGGAATTCAAGCAGAAAGATGAGTTGGGAATCTGC
Organism: Enteromius mattozi; assembly: GCA_032359235.1. Classification (NCBI taxonomy): domain Eukaryota; kingdom Metazoa; phylum Chordata; class Actinopteri; order Cypriniformes; family Cyprinidae; genus Enteromius; species Enteromius mattozi. Next base: position 19,911,491 of record JAUMHE010000042.1, read on the forward strand.
CCGTGTAAACATGCCTTTCACAGAAAGTGAGTACCCTGGCATATGTTGTTTTCTAAAAAGAGGAACATTTCTGCACCGTTAGCAGCACCAAACAATTTTTGCAGTCTGTTTATTTGAGCGACCCAGCTGGGCCAAAAATAACACTGGAGACCACCTGTTTGATGAACAATGGCAGATAGGTATAATAGGTGTTTAAAAAGTAATTGTTTTAGAAATCCAGAGTGGCATAGATTACATAAAGTGCGCACTTTAACCTTAAATTAAATGCAATATTGTTGTATTGCATGGGTTCTTCTGCCATTGATTGGGATCTTCTCCTTCACCACTTTGTGAAACATTTGCCCTGGGCTGTATGTCAGAGTAAATGCCAAAGTAAATGTTTTATCACTTATCAGAGAGGTGGGAACTCTCTGTTCTTGTTAAACATTTCAAAATTGTAGTTTGCTTCGATGGGAATCCAGCCAATCTTTATAGCTGAAATGGGTCACTGAAGTGAAGTCAGATATTAAATAGTAAACTGGTAAAATGTAGTAGTTAATTTTTTAATGAGTACATTTTTATTTTTATATTTAGTCAAATATATATTTTTGTTGTTTTACTGTCAATGCAGTATGGTCGCAATGTGTGCTATAAAATTAGGCCCCAAATAAACTACATGAAATTATAATATAAAAGACACTAAATGACTTGATACCTATCGTTTGCATGTCACACTCTATGATTTATGAGCTGCAGGACATTCCCATGAAAAATCCCCCTAAAATTCCTCTGTCGCTTTCATCCCATAATACTTTAGAGAACATGAAGTGATACTTAAACTAAATAGATTTTAACTATTGATAATAGACAGAAAACCTGTCAGTGAAATACAAATATTAAAACTTTAAATATAAATTATTATTAAAATTATAAAATAATAATTTAAAGGATTAATTGGATAAATTATTGTTGTTGTTGTTGTTTTTGTTAGGTGTTTGGATGCGTATTGATTATAATGTGCTTATACGGAGACGTTTTTCTCAATTACAAAAACTGTGAAATAAAAATGATATTAATATTGTACATAGAAATAATTATTTAAATTATAAAATAAATATACAAAATTATGAATTTATGAAATTGATATAATATTGTTGTTGTGTTTTAGAATGCATATTGAGTATAATGGAATGTTATTGAAATACATAACCAAAATACCCTTCTCAATTAGCATGATTCAATTGTCAAATAAAAATATTATTAATACTGTAAATAGAGATAATAATCGAAATTATAAAATAATTATAAAAGTGATTAAATTTATAAATTATTATTAATATTAGTATTATTACTACTGTTGTTGTTGTTTGGATGCATATGGATTATAATGGAGTGTTACTGAAATACAGAGAGGTTTTTCTCAATTAGCATGAGTCAATTGTGAAATAAAATATTATTAAAACTGTAGATATAAATAATGTTTAAAATGATAAAATAATTATAAAAGTGTTGTTGTTGTTGTTCAGATGGATATTAATTATAATGGACTACTATTAAAACACAGAGGTTCTTAATCAGTTGAAATAAATTGTGAAACTATGATTAAATCTGTAAATATAAATAATGATTAAAATAATTGTAAAAATATTGGATATTGTACAAAATATTATTATTAATACCATTTATTATTGTTGTTGTTGTTTGGATGCATATTGTTTATAATATGCTGTTTTTAAAATACATGGAGGTTTAAGAGGTTTCTTTTTAATTAGTATGATTAAATTGTAAAATAAAAATATGATTAAAACCGTAAATATAAAATAATTTTTAAATTATAAAACTCACTAATTGCTCCTACACCCCAGCTGTCCAAGTGCTTAAATGGGGACTTCTGTATCATAGATCTGTTTGTGTACCTGACCAACACGGCCTAAAATAGAACGGTGCTTACAGTGAATTATTCATCAGTGAAGAGATAGCAACATCTCACTCAGACTAACCCGAGATTCAGTCTCACATTCCACATGGGCTTCCTGAGAGAAGCAACAACCAGCCCTGAGACATCACATGAGATCACTTTAGACTTGCTATCAGGAGCATCACGGGTAGTTTTGGTTAGCGGAGATATTTGTAGTGGGATACTCTACTGTGCCTTTCATCTTCTAAACTGTCTTTGTATCTGTCTCAGGTGCCTCATTAAATGGCTGGAGGTGAGGAAGGTATGCCCGCTGTGCAACATGCCCGTCTTGCAGCTGGCGCAGCAGCAGAGCATGTCTGAATCTGTGCCCCCAATGCAGCAGCCTCTGCCCGGAGTGGAGAACCTGGTGTAGCCCCTCCTGTTTCTCCTAAAAAATGCGACCACCACTACCTTCACACTCCCTCCTGTACAGGTACACGCTCATATCCAAGCACAGAGCGCAGGATTTGTGCCCGGAGCCACGGTGACCTGTGACCTGCACATGTTCATGTCCTGCCTCAGTGGCTTTACAAAGGATTTTTTTCCAAATTACAATAATTTACTCAATCTGTCTTATTTGGGCTTAGCTTTTTTTTCCTGTGGGGTAATGAAGAAGAATTGAGTTTACTTGGCCAAGCCATAATTAAAGTAACCGTTCCACACCAAAGCACTTTTATGAGGACACCAGAGAGAGGCAAATAAAAAACAAGGACTAAAAAAAAGATCATTAAAAATACATTAAGAAAAACAGAAACTACTTTTTTAACTAAAGTTTTTTTTTACAAGCACTTTACACAAAACTCAAACCTAGTTGCTTGTGATAGTAGCAAGATCTTGTTTTATATTTTATGATTTCAAACTTTTTTAGAGCCACAGAGCAAACCATCGGTTTTATTTTCATTAGAGAGGGTTACGTTTATACTGTATATTAAAGGGATAGCAGCTCTTCGGTGTGTATATGTTTGTTTGTGTGAGTGTTTATGTGTTAACGGTCAGTAGAATGGCTGTATCAAGAGATATGGATCGCAGTGACCTTTAGCTGGTGGCCAAAACAAATGTAGAGTTTGTCTTAAGATTAGGATGTGACCCAGCAGTATTTGATCTGTGTCTTTAAATTTGAAATGCTTTTTAACCGAGGGGCTGTGTTAAATACACACAAATACACACACACCAGTACCTTTGAGTTCAAGGCTGTATTTTAGGAGAATTTGAACATGACCAAAAAGGCTAAAGCAAAGGTTAAAAAAACAAAACAAAACAAAAAACACCAGTGGTCTGATAAACACTCAAAATTCTGAAATAAATAAATAGTAATAATGAAATTATATATATATATATATATATATAGATTTGCATCTAAACATTTAATGTTTAAATTCAAATCTAAAACCTGCCAACACTTACTAAACCCCTTCTGTTTCCACTAAGTCTTCATAGATAAAGTATTAGTCAGTTTCTGGCACAAGGAGTCTTATTTCAGTTTGTTTATCATCTGCAGAGTTTTGCAAATGTGTTATAGAGCTAATGGAAATAGTTGCAAATTAAATGAGGGGTTTTAAGCTAATTTAAACTGAACAAAATGTCCCCAAGTATTGTTTGTCTTTTTATGAATTACTGCTTATTCCCCAGGTACTGTTGAGATGTATTATATTTTCTTAGTCATTACATATCTCACATGAAGCTGTCTATGCGAAACAGCCAATGTGTGTGTGTGTGTGTGTTCTTACTGGCTCTCATATTGTGCTGCATAGCTTTCTGAAAATATACTTGGCATAAAGCCCCAGATCTGTCTTCAAGAAATATTAATAAATGAAATGCCTCTTTAGTGTGGCAAATCAAACTAGACAGGCTACAGGAACAAACTGAGATTTGACCTGAAGTCGCGTACACAATCTAGTCTAGTATCATTCCAGCATCTTCCAACACAACACAGAATCCTCAGTCGTTAAGATCAATGAGCAGCAGGTGGATTCAGTCAGCATTCTTTCTCATTCTTTGTAATATAATAGAAGCTCTGGCTCGTTCCTGCTCTATTATACCACTATTTTGCAGGGTCATCCCAGCAACCTGCCATAGGGTCCGGCAGGGTCTCTGAGCCCTCCATGTTAAGCCACTCTAAAAGGGAAATATGTATGATATAACGTATATGGGCTGGCCACAACACCTAATTTTGACGCCAAGCAGAATTAAATAACGTTTTATCTAAACCAGCATTGGTTTGGTTTAAAGTGCTGATTAAATGGTTTACTACCCATTCATTGTGTTTTTGAGAGGCTAGATACAGATTGTGAATTAAGTTGAGCTTATTTAATTTTTATTTATTTAAATTTTAATTTGCATACGCTGAGTGTATGAAGAAATGAAACAACATTTCTTTTGGCTTTTTTTGTTAATTTGGTTTGCTCTGGTACTGTCTTAACAAAATGTGTAACACTGAGGGTTTCCTTTAGACTTGTAATTCCTTATCATGGACAAGTATTGTTGAGTCCTAAATTAGGATCTCTCCTTCATCTCTGTGGCGTTTGTAACACAGCAGGTCTTAAAGAGTCACTCTGATCACGAATGTATGCATATAGAGAGCTGTGGTTCAACTGTGTCAATATAATGTGAAAGTAGTTGATTGTGTCTAAAATCAAGAATTACATTACTGCACTTTTTCATATTCTTCCGTTTTGGTGCCTCTCCATTGAGGCAGAACTAAAATGGGGCAAAAAAAAAAAAAAAAAATTATTTATTGTGTGCTTATGTTTAAAACCCGTAACATTTCAGTAGTACTTTTTAACAGCTCTACGTTAGTGCTAATGCAGATTAAGGCTTTGTGGAGATTGTTAAAAGCTGTTCCATAATCAGTTTGAAAACATATCTAGAAAACTGGAGGTCAAATTACCCTGTTTATACTGGAGTGATAGGTTACATTTTCTCTCAGTATATTCAAACGAATGATTTTCTACTGATCATTACATTTGGTTGACCAGTTGTAGTTTGAAAAGGCAAAATTATGATTTCAGCTGCAACTTTGCAAAATCTGTTTGTTCCTAACAGGCTTTTTAGACTAAAGATTTTATTGTGGGGGAAAAAGGCTGTTGGGAAGATTTTGGCAGTAAAGTAGATGTTTCATAGAATTTGGTGAAGAGTCATTAAGGCACATGACGTAATTCAAACCTTTTTATCAAAACCGAACTGCCAATGAACCGCCAATTGGACATTCTTTCAACTCCTCACACCACTCCTTTACCTCATTCTGAGATAACCTAATCTTGCTCCACCCTCTATTATTGTGACCTCACAGATGTAAACATGAGCCCCGCCCCCTTCTTACCAGTCTTGTTTTAACACTGCTAATGTTTGTGAATCTCACAAACATGTTTGTAAAAGTAAGAATTCTGCAGCAGAATATTTTCTGTACAGTATTTGTAAACTATATTTTTGTATATTTAATCAACATTTTGAAGAAAATATAAAAAATGCAAAGATGCTTTTTTTTTTCCTTTTTGCTAATTTTGTGTTATATTCATTAAAATATGTTGCATGTGACTGACTTGAATTGTAAATAAAGTTGCCAAGTTTTTGAAATAAAGAATATTTGTTGTCATTCTTACAACTGAAAATAAAAAAACATTCAAGAGCAGCATTACTATAAACGCATAGGACTAATATTAGATAGTTTTACCAAAGACTATAGAAATAAGTTGTCCTCTAAGCAGTACATGAAATCAAATAGTAGTGGAACTAATAACAGTGCCTGCAACTGGATCACACACATTTTTTTTTTTTTTTAACTTTTGGTATATCTAACATTTATATAATTTAATAAATCAAATAATTGTATTTTTTTTAATTCACTTTGATGTGATACATGTGTGTATCAGGGAGCATGTGTATCACTTTCTTTGCACTTCACAGGAAGCTTTTTGGGCTCTTTAAGTAGGCATTACATCTTACTCCACCACTTTTTTTTTTTTTTTTACTAGGCTTAATACATCCTTTTTTTTCTTTGGACAATTTGCATGCATTAATTTGGGACTGATTTAAATTTTTGACTTTTAATTAACATTATGACTCATTTGAATTGTGGCTCATTTCCCTCAAGAACTTTCATGAGTGGTGTTTTATTTCAGCTCTACACACTCACTGAAGAATATCCTTTCGTAATGATGGGATTGCTCCACGTGTAAGGTCTCAGATCTGTTGAGATCTTGTTATTTAAGAAAAAAATCTGCAACTTCTCACGTGCTCTGCGACGCACGAATGTAAAAGAAGGTCAAGGATATACACTCTGCAAACATCTGGCAATTTTCTGCATACACAAGCTTTATGTAGCCTACACCTGCCCATTCTCTTGTATGTTTAATAATAAGGGGTTAAGAAAATAATAGATTTTAGCTAAATTACCGTAAGTTACCCCAAAACGCGTTTGCATTGCGCACGCCTCACATTTTAATCTAAAAATGTAAACATCTAGTTACCAAATCGAGTTCACTTTTTATCCGAAAGGCCAGTGAACCTTTACTCTTTAAATATTTACTCTGTCCTCCAACCTACTGACCCACTAACTGTCAATGTGTTTCGCGTGCTACCACGTGCTTATCAAACACAACACAATTCCCCGGTGATAAGGAGAGAAAGAGCTTGTCTGTACTGTACACAAATAACTATCACTTTCTTAAGATGAAATTGCTCCTGAAAACTCGTGTATTTGATGTGAGAGATAAAACAATGTTTACACATAAACAATTATGTATATACTTGGTGTATGTGTAACTAAAAACCTGCATTTACTGAAGCACTTCGAAAAGACGCGCAAGCCACGTTATTTTTCGCTTGCTTGCATAGTGCGCTACTGACCTCTGGCGGACATGATGTGTTAGTGTTCATTAAACCAATTGTAGGCCCTATTCAAAAATAAAATCAATGGAAAGTGAAAAGTACTTACATTTTAACAACTAAAGACGTGTAAACAGAGCAATGCACAATAAATAATGATCAGCCCTGGGCAAAAACAGGCAAAATGTGTTTTTAATAAGAAACATTTGTTGACAATGATTTGGTCCAAATATAATAAAAGCACCCTGATGATGCTGCCTGAGGACACACTTCACATCCCATTTCATTTTATTTAGCATACATTTATACTTCTCACAGAGGCAGCTGTGTGAAAACAAACTATTTTACCGTTTTTGGTAACATTTTAAAATAACTTCGCAGGACGTAGCTAGGTAGTACTACATTAACACCGAACTTAATAGTACCGACTAATATGAAAGCAAGATTAACTAGTAAGTGTTAGCAAATTAATAACAAAGGTAGTTCTTTATTAGGTATTGAATAATTGCTAAATAAAAAACATCTACCTACTGTATTAAAGAATAACCAATTAATTACTAATCACAACATTAATATGTCTAAAAACATTAAAATTCTAGCGGGCTAACAAGGAGTAATTAATAAAGGGTTCACTTGCATTTGGGGGGAAATAATATTCACAGATTAGTTTCCACAAAGAACCCATTTGAAGTGCAAGCTTCTGAAGACCATGTTAAGATCAAAAACATACATTAGTTTACTTTGTTGACATGTTGTTGTTGTGAAAAATATTTTTATTATTTTATAATCAAATACCTAATAAAGAACTACTTTGTCCTAAAGTTTCTTTTACTTATTGTTTTTATTGTTTCCATATTAGTGAATAATATTAAGTTGTTTTAATAGTACTTAATTTACAAAGTGTTTTGAGACTTGTAACAAATTGGTGTAAAAAAAAAAATAATAATACAAAAAAAAATAATTAAATAAATAGTGCTTCAAGCTTTTTTTTGGTGTCATTCCCATATATAATCTAAAGTAATGCAATACAAAGATCTCTTCACACAATATGAGTATATGTATCAGATTTTTATTATAACTCATAGAATATGCCTGGAACAAAATGGCATGAGATTTTGGAATGTAAACGATTCCATCACACATTTATATTCAACTTTTCGCAAACTGGGATAACGGGTCAAACAGACAATAAGGAATGTTAATAAGCAGGCCACAGCAATACAATGAATGAAGAAGAAACAAAACAAAACAAAAAAAGGAAGAAAAAAAGGTCTGCAGTCGTTCCCACAAGCAAGAAGAGTTTAATCATGAACATTTTCCAATAAATATTAACTAACTTCAGGTGATGAATTGCCTTTTTGTGCAACGGCAGAGAATGCGCAGGGCATTCATTAAATAACGTCAATGCAATCTGTTGGTATAAAACAAGCAACACAATTCAACTTATGTTGCCAGAAGATGTTTGAGGTAATGCATGAAAGCAGTTCAGACAGGTGGGCATAAAATACAATCATTCAAATGACAGCCAAGAAGTATCATGGCTAAATAACATCACGGCACAAAGCTGAGCATCGGAAAAGCAATATATCGCAAAATCAAAGTCTGAATGCCATATTCATGAATACAGTAGCAGAAATAAATGAAATAAAACAGATAAATGAAAGGCATTTGGATGTATACGTGGATATATATATAATCATTCCAGGGCTGTTTGTGGAGTTTGAATATGGCTGTTAAGATTGAGAAAAATGTTTCTATCGTACACCATGTCGAGGCTACAAAACGTAATGAAACAAAAGCTGATAATACTCCACTATTAATAAATCATGTTTGTAGATTCGTCTTTTTCGACATACTTTTAACAATAGGTAATTGCTTTGATGGTTACAATTACAGCTACACATGAATTGTCACAACATCTGGCACCTAACAATAGCTAACACCACTATAACTGATTGTTTCATGAAGTTCTGGTTAGTGGTACAAAAACAATGGGTATGCTTACATCAAAAGCTATATTTATCTTTCTGAGTGCTTCAGGTATTCTGCTAAAGTGGCATTCTGTGATTCTTCCCTTTTTCTTCCTTCCCATGTTACAATCAATTTCAATATCTGTCAGTTTATTATAATCCGTTCAGATTATTCAGTTCCAGGTTTGGGTTGGTCACATAGTTCACAAAACAAAGTTTTAGTCTATTTTTTAGTCTATTAAAATTTATATTCAAAGTGCTTAGTCCACACACTATTACCTGGCACGTAGTCACTTTCACCACTCACTTAAAGCAAATCAATTTTAAATAATAAATATGACCAAGCAATTATATTTATATATTTATGTAGCTATTTATTTTTATACTGCAGGTTAATGCTATGCATCATATAAGACCACTGCCAGGGCTTAAAAAAAAAAGGAGATAAAAAAATCACTAAAACCATTAAACGGACTGATCACGTGAGGAATGGAAAGCTGATAGTCTTCCAGTGCAAAGCTTAGGAAAAGAGGAATTGCACATGAATTATACGAAACCAAACAGAGCACTGGAAGCGCTCTGATAAAAAAAGTGCATTACATATGTCAGATTCTTTAAAAAGGCTTGACGTTAAACAAAATAGAACATCAACGGCTTAATACTAAACATTAGCAGTTACTTTTTTATCGTCATAATGGTGCAACGGTTGCTCAGTCTAAAAATGAAAGGCAGCAAGCAGTAATCCAGAGCACTCAGATCTAATAATCTAATAACATCTACAGCAGAACAGTTGAAAAGGCAACATGATATATATAATGCTTTAGCACAAACATGCCATCATCATAGACATCTCTTTTTATAGAAATAAATAGTTGAAATAAACTGTACTCTGTCTTTAAATTATTTCCATCTCTATAGGACTCTGATACACATTCAATATAAAGCATCTATCATACACAGCATACTGCAAATACCTTTGAACTCTGAAAGTCATCTGGTCAGTACGCCCACCACATGGGAAACCACTTGTGGGCGGATATCCGTTAAACGCTTCAGGTTATCTCGTTCTTTAGGTTGCTTTTCAAATATTTACACCGCTTGTAATTCTTTCCTATAGAAACAACATATACACACGTTTTTTTCGTTTGTTTAAAGTCTTCTGAACACAAGAGTGCCAGCACACTCGAAAAGTCATTGTGTGGGGTTATGGGTGGAGTAGGTTGCTCTCTTCTACTCCTGCAATTTCGTTCTTGAAGATGGTTTTCCGGTTTCCATTCTGGTCCACATTGTCTATTAAACAGCCATCCTAAAGTAAACTCTGTGAATACTCCTCTCGTGCTAATTCAAGCCCCATAATGTGTTTTAAGACAGTAAGTAGAACGTTGCACCATAGAAGTGCTCGCCTTGACTAAAGCACTTAAGAGTAGAATTTGGACTGTGTGATTTCAGCTCAGAGACTGGCCAAGGGAAGCAGCAATGCCTGATGGGTAAGTGGTACAGCACTGAGAGAGGTCGACACCAGTGCTTGCATCAGTATTATTGCATCAGCATGTTTTTTAAAAAGAAACTTGACGAGAATGGCATATTCTAGTTTCTTAGCATGACCGATTTCCAGCTAAAACACATTTAAGTGCTTCATCCATCATTTCTAGTGTAAACCTAGAGTAAAGCAAAACCTGACATGTCATACTTAAATATGCTTAAAATGCACCCAAATATACCATAAATAACCTTTTTCTGTTTAAAAAAAAAGGGGGGGGGGGCTAATTTATAAAAATGTTGAACAGAAACTATTCTAAATTTGATCTTACGATCTCTCGAATATGCGTGTTTGATTCATAGAATGAACGTACAAACAGTAAACGCATGTAGGCTACGCCTTTCTTTCAGATTTGAAGCTGCAAGAAAAGCTTACACTTTTAAAAACCTGCATTACTCTGACAATAAAAAGTGTGTACATCTGCTCAGACCCTGATGTGATGATAAGCACTTTTCCACGTCAAAGACAGTTTTTACAAATATAACGCAGGCATGGATTTTAGCGTACGCACTCTAATAACCAATCTGTGCGTAGGCACACTTTATAAATGAGGCCCTAGAAAAAGTTAACTCACAATGCTGACCTTGGCAAAACAAGGCTATAAATATTCAGGGTTTTTTTTTCATTTTGCAGTCTGACATGGCCTAATATGGCTATTGTTAACTAATTTCATATTTCAAAAAAAACAAAAAAACATCTTGACCTACACATTTTAGATGTGAAGTACTTGTAGATTCTGTAAATAACCTAATGTGACAACTGCATATATTTGTTTTTATCCCTCCAGTGTGTACATTCAGAACTCAAAAATCTCCATTCAGCACCATCTATCTTTAAAACATGGAAAGTAGCATCTAAAATCAACAGAGCAGATGGAGAAGTGATCCATTCAGTTTCACCAGTCCGAGGTCCACAAAACAGTAAGTGAAGGAAGAGATGTTGACATCTGAGGTGAAACAGTAGGGTTACATTAGACTGACAGCACCATGAGCTAGTCTCTATCCCTTACTATTCGCCCTTAAATTCCTAAGGTAAGTGCACCTCTTAGAGGGTATGACTTAATACCTTTTAGACTAATGGCACATTGGGTATGACTGCAATTCAACCTTAAAAACAAAACGTCGGAGCTACGGATGGCACATAATGGAGAAGGCATTGCAAATCTGTCTGAAACAACAGATCCAATGATGAGAGACAATCCCTCGGCTGAAGGACTGCAGGGTCTGACACAAACATGAACAGCTTGGCTTCTTCATTCGGTCTGAACTTGCACTTAAGGACACAAGATAACTGCACGTAAAAGTAATTTCTGTGGAGACATGGCTTCTCCTAAATATAGTCTCTGTAAGCCGTGTCTGAAGCTGGTGATTATGTCATGTTGATGTTTGTCCTAGTAATATGGCTGGCCACATTGGGGGAAGCAATCGAGCTGATCACACAAACATACACTCCCAACATTACTAACTTACCCATGTGCATTTGAAATTTGTGCTGTTTGGATTTCATGTTGATTTTATAATTCTCGAATACGAGACTGCTCCCTCCTGCAGCTCTGTGCTCTGAAGAGAGACGTCATGTTCTCTGAGATCTTATTAAAAGTTTAGTGTGTTTGGCAAGTAGGAGAAAATCCTTAGTTTGTTGGAACGGCATCCACGGCAAGTAATTATGACTTCTCGTAGAGTTTGTTCGTATTGTCTTTACAGACTCCTCTATTTGGTTGCGTCATGTCAAAGCTAACAGATGCGCCCGTCTTGGTGTTGTAGACTGGTGTTTAGAGTTCAAACTGAAGCGGAAGTGTTTGATTCTTCCTCGTTTCTTCCAAGGAGAGAATGACTTGAAATATTCAATGAACCTTTGTGTGGCTCTGGCCTCGACACAGCAGAGTTAGCACAAACCATCAGCCTTCACATGGAGGATTTTGGAGAAACCGGGTCTCTTTTTGAGTGCCTGAGAGGAGAAGACAGAAAGGATATAAAGGAACAGGGGTTATGTTTCTGTAAATATGTATATTGTATGTACAGTATTGTACAGTACAGGATCATGTTGGGTACATGCTGGACACTAAGGAAAACAGTAAACAATATAAATATATTTTGAGAAAATACATCAATCACATCAGGTCTGAGTTGGTGAGACATTTTAGGATCAGTTTGCTAAAGCACAACTGACAAATGAAAAAAAAAAACATAAGTGCTGTTATTGTAAACTAAAACTTTATTAAGAAAATGGATTTTGAAGCCTATTTCTTCTGGTTTATTAGCCAGGCAACATTTATAATATTAACTTTTTTCCCTATGTTTACGTACTAAAATTACTAAAACTGAAATATGAATGGGTAGTTGACAGATACAAATCTGAACCTGTCCAATGGTGTGATATAGCAAAAATACAGCAAAAAACAAAAACAAACAAACCTTAACTTACAAATAACATGAGAAAAATGTATCTTCATTCTTAGAGTTAAAATAGTATGAGAGGTGTGTTCTTCTGTTTTCTTTTTGTTACATTTTTGCTGTCACACCATAGGACACACTGATATGTCAACTACCCAAATGAACCTAAATATAATGTGTAATTAATAATTAAAAAACAATACAATAAAATATAAATGACAAAAGTACATTCAGTAGCAAAATTACTAAAATTTAAAATAAACAAACATTGAAAAATATATAAAGAAGGCTGATTCAAAATATAAATAAACACTATGAGAGTATATAAATAACACTGAATTCTATGTTTCAACTATTGTTGGCAATACAGTGACCAACATTCCATAGTACTGTATATCTTAAAATTACAATTCTGCATTCTATAGCTGCAGAAGGAACTAGAATTTAAAGGACATTTCTAATAACAAAAACTCCTGGCAAACTCTGTTTTAATTGACTATTTTAATTGACTTTTATGAATTAAATTCCTTGTTTTGTTATTTATTTGTATAAATATCTCTGAATAAAAAATGGAAAAATGCCTGGCAATGCAGCATTAAAGTTACATAATCTGAGATTTTAAAATATCTCCTGGTAATCATAATCTACCCTTGTATTTCAATGGGTTCAACTGATCCTGTTATAAGATTAAATGGTGTTTTGCATTTTTTTTTTGTACAAAATTAGAAGAACTTTCATCAGCAGAGCCACATGGAGGAGCCAAATCACTGAGATGATATAGAGCTGGACATCTGAGGACACTATAAATTTGCTTCCACGCTGATGGTGGAAACAAACCGTGGGCAGTTTCTGAACAAGTACTGTACAAAATATTTTTTAAACCTCTTATGGAAATGATATATGATGAGCAATGCACTCTGTCATCTGCTGCCCATTCCAGCACAGCTTGTGTAAGACATCCTGCAAGTAACTTTAGCCTGAGTTTTCACGTGGGTGGGTGTAACCCCACTTCCACTTCCTCTCCCAGCTTATCTAGAGTCAGAATAGAGAAGAGGCAGCTTCCTGTATCCTCAAAGAAAGCAAATGGATGAGATGAATCACTTGCATTTGACTCATGGCTCCTCTACACGGCAGCTGTGAGAGGTTCTTCTGCTTTCACTTACTCATCTTTATCGCTGTCTCAGACACAGGAAACCCCATGGCCTAAGACTAAATTACTACAGAACAGCTTTTGCTGGTAATTTTAGTCAGCCAGTGGATGAACGGATATGGATGGGTCAAATTTTTTTGGTGGCCTCAGATGTCTCAGAAACCTATCTATGGCAGTAATTGCATACCTGCAGCTTGTTCACCATTTCGTCAAAGAGTTTTCGGGCCTCGGGACTGTTAGGGTCTTCAAAGTAATCTTCTATACCGATCTGGACTACAATAGACTTCAGGTTACGGCACACACCTGTGAGTAAGACGGTGAGGGCAGGGAGTCATTTTACAGGAAGTGTGGGCGTCTTTCATATCATTCATAGCTCCAAATCTAAAGATATCACCAAACCCAATGTTTAATCTCAACTTTTGATCACACATGTTCCAACACTTTTGGAAACTATCATTTAAAATTAACAGCAAATAATGTATATTCCTAAGTTTCTTGCAATTCATTAAATGCTAATTATTAAAAATGCTATTTTTACATGTTAATATTTTAAGTAAAAGTATATTTTTATAAAATGTTTAATAAAACAGTTAAAAATGCAATAATTTCTTAAAAACGTAATTAATTATTTAAAAATGAGAAAATAAACAACACCTTATTGAGAATCAAATATTTAATTAAATCATTAAATTAAGTTATACATTTAAATAAAGTATGATTCAACATCTGTGCCTTTGAAATCAGGCTTATACTAGATGTACAAATTGAATACCTATTACTTGAAACACTAAATGAGATGAATCAGGATCTGAATCAGTGAGTGTGGACTCACTGTTGAAGTGAAGCAGGGCTTTTGGAGTAACAGGAGTGGAGGTGAGCACCAGCATCTCCAGACCCTTCAGTCCCTCTCGGCACATCTCAGCAGCCACTTCCTGATTGATCTCACTGACGTGGTCCAACTCTAGAACCTGGAGCCTCATGCAGTTTCTCGCTGAAGATACATACACACAAACAGCCTATGTGCACACTGGTATAACTGCATTAGTCATGCAAAAAGAAAAAAAGAAAAGAAAAAAACTTGGCTCCAAAACAACTAAAAGCACTATAAAAACATTGTGAATGTACTTCATACTGAATGTGCACTATATTTAGGGGAGCACAGGAAGAGAACAATTAAACTAAACAGAACAGATGTAGTCCTTCTGAGGACAGTGGAATTGAATTGGAAATGAAGTGGAACAAAACAGCTGAAAGGTTTGAGGAAAACAAGGGGAGAAAACAATCTGTTCAACTTTCTGATTAAGTTTTCTTAAGTGGTCTGTTTGTACATAGCTAACTGCACTCTTGTGATTCAGAAAGGTCAAAAACATTATATCTAAATGAGGATGGTACAGTAAAGCAGGATAAATAACAAGCAGCGTAGAAAGTGGCGCATCTGCTATTTATAATCTATTTATAGTAAAACTGTATGACATCAACATGTGCCTCCGGTTTACTCACAGCACCATATTAAAAGTGTCATTTCCGAAGTCTCTTTGTCCCGGTTTTTCATGTGAATAACAAGTAACCTCACTATGCCGCCTTGGTAATAGGTTTGAGTGATGTTCCTTTGTGATGCTGATCTGAGAACATCTGTATGGGTACTAGGTGTTATATTTAGATAAATCATTATTCTTAAGGTAGGCTGGTCATATCACAGAGCACAAGAGGTGTCAATAACCAAAACATAGGTACTGCTTTTGATAGAAAAATAAAGTGAAAAAATTAATAAATATTAAAACAATATATAAAAAAAACCTGTTTCTTATTTGTAAATATATTTAAAAATGCAATTTCATGGCAAAGCTGATTTTCAGCAAGCATTACCCAAGTCTTCAGTGTTACATAATCCTTCAGAAATCATTCTAATATGCTGATTTGCAGTTCAAGAAACACTTCTGATTATCATTCTTGAAAACAGTTGAAATATGGAAAGTATAATACCTTTTTTGCAGGATTTGATGAATAGAATGAAAATAAAACGCTCAGAAGAACACACTTTATTGCATTTTTATAACAATGTAAAAGTCTTGACTGTCACTTTTGGTCTTGCTAATTTGCATACATACAAACATGTCAAGAAATATTAAATCCTTTCATTGTTATGTCTGTTTCCTCCAAGTTTTAAACCGAATGGCAAACACAGACACAAACAAAGGTAGTTGTGTAGAATTATGCAGGTAGAATATGGTCATGCAGAATAACAGATTATTAATAGGGATTCTAATTTAATAGCAACTATTAAATAGCAAAATTTGGTTTCTATACTGAAGTGTTACCATAAACACTAGTTTACTTTCACTCACCCAAAGAAGCCAATCCCTGTATGCCACAGCCAGCTCCGCCCACTCCCAGCGCTCGCAGATGTGGCCAGCATCTGCCAATGGTCTGCAGGCACCTGTTACTGAAGCGTGCTGGCTGCTGGCTGCAGAAAGACAATTTGCATTTCTAATTTCAAAGACAAATGCTCAAAAAGAAGGATGATGTATCATGTAAATTTACACAATCTTTCAGCTATCAAGCCATGTATAACCCAAAATCTACAGCTGCTTATGAAACAAGTAAGTGTATTTCAATCCTACCATGGATGCAAAGGTGCCACCTGTAGTGAGATGATGTCTCTGCAACCAGCTCCCAATGCCCAGATAACTTCCTGTCCTACAGGGTCTGTCGCACTCCTACAAAATAATCAATATCAACATCTGCAAAACATTTTCTCTCTGCCTTTGCAAACCTTGTTATGATCCTCAATGAGAATTAAGCAACCAAATTAATAATGTTTGCTCACCACTGTATGTATGAATTATATGTATATTATTGTATGTAACATAAGGATGTATGAGGGCCAAAAGGATGTTTACATACATGATTCACAATTTATTACTGCTTACTGAATAAATGATTAAATATACATAAAAAATGAATTAGAATTAGCAATTTAATAAATTGGTTTTCTAGCACAGTGGCTTTTAGAACACTTTAGGAGTAATTATATTTAAATGCTTATGTATTCAAGTTTTGCAAGTGAACATAGAAGCATTTAAAAAAAAAAAAATTCTCCCATCTCATTTTTTTAAATGCTAAATTGTATCTAACAGTTATTTAGTCACTGTAAAAAAGCATACATCATCCAATTCATTACATGATTGCTTACTGAATAAATAATTAAATAGATATGAAACTTTTATTAGAGTTGATATTACTTTCATTAAAGCCATGTAATAAATTGGTTTCCTGGGTACAGTGCTCATTAATACAGTTTAGGAGTCATTATATAATAAAATCCCCCTGTAAAATGATGCAGCTGACCAATCAGGGTCAAGTTCACCACAAAGCTGTGTAATAAAAGGATATATGGACAAAAAAAGACTAAATAGTGCTCCCTTGTGGACCAACCTGTATGTGACAGCCTGTAAAGCCCTGCAATAACAGCTCGCCAACCACAAAGAGCGATCGGTCAATAGATTCGGACAATGAGACACCTTCAGGATGAGCAGATTACTGCCAGTAGCTTTCAACAAAGCCTCCAGGCCCTCCTCAAGACAGCCACTTAACACAAAAGAAAGAGAAGGTATTAAGACCATCTAGTAAAGTGCCCCTATTATGGATTTTTGAATATGACCTTGCAGTGTGCGACTATAAGAGCCTATAAGTGAATGAAAACATCCTGCAATGTTTTAAATCTGAAAATGCACTGTGTAAAATGTTATTGTCTCTCTAAAGGAAGAGTTGACTGAATCTTTGAAACGAGTCATTTTTAAAACAAATCCCAAGCTGTTTCATGTTGACGTCAACATGAAACATTAGCATATTGCCCGCAGTTTATACAAAATATCTGGAGACCACAGTGACCAGACGTCTATGTGATATACAGTATGTATATATATTTTTGAATCATAATATATATGAAAATGTAATATATAAACTCTATTAGAAATTGGAACTATTTTATATATTAAAGGGTTAGTTCACCCAAAAATGAACATTTTGTCATTAATTACTCACCCTTGTGTCGTTCCAAACCCATAAGACCTTCATCTTCGGAAAACAAATTAAGATATTTTTTGATGATATCAGAGCCATCTGACCCTTCAATAGACAGCAATACAACTGGAATTATCCAGATCCAGAAACGTGGTAAAAACACCGGTAAAAAAGTCCATGTGACATCAGTAGCTCAACTTCAGTTTTGCGACGATAAGAGAATTTTTTTTTTTTGCACAAAGAAAACAAAAATAACATCATATACTCAACCATTTTTCTCCTATGATTTACATCTTCCGCCATTTTAGAGAACATTACTACGCAAGCGTACGCTTTCTTCTAGGCGCAAACAGCCGCAGATTACGCACATGCGTGTGCTTTCACTCGGATGTAAACAAGGCCGATTGCTTGTGTATGCGGTCCGTTAAGATACTCTAAAATGGCGGAAGACGTAAAATTTTCATTTCTGGTTGAACTAACCCTTTAACATCAATGGACGAAATTTAGCTTATTTTTGGCTTATAATGGTACCATCACTATTTACTAAAGTCGTGCAGTGAAGAATTATTTCTGAAAAGGGCCTGACCTTATTTAATGTGCATTTGTAAGAGTTTTCCTTTCAGACGCAAAACTAATGGGAGGTGAGTATTTAAATTAATCACGCAACGTCATTTACAAACATTTGCGCTACTCAAAATACTAGTATTTGCACCATTATTTAAAAAAGCAAGTCTTAGCCTATTTTGTGCTTGTGTTGTAAGTAGATCAGCCACACCTGATGAGCATCAGATCTGTTTATTTGCGACTACACTAATTTGCGCTGCACTTGGTATACTGCGTTAGTTGATACTGTATTTAATTAAATGCTGCGTCTGTTCACTTCAATTTGCGCATTTTCAGTAAATCACGTGCAGAAATTGCGCTGTTTTTTAAAATGTTTTCTTGCCCTAATTTGCCCTATTTAGTAAATCTGGCCCTATAGTGTAATAAATGTAATTTACATACATATGTAGAACAGAAACGTTTAATGAATTGTCTAAGACAGGATATTCTAACATTCAAAAATGACGCAGTTTCAGGTTTAAATCTAACAAACACACAAATTCTATGTTTTTCATGTAGAAAACCCCCTGACAAACTCTTTGATGAGGTTTTCGACTGGCGCTCTGGTTGAGGTGATTTAGCAGAGCAATTAACAGGCTGCTCGTTCTGTTCCCTTCTCACGCTGGATCTCTGAACAAGCACTTCACAAGTGTCAGACTGTGTAAGCGAGTGAGTGTGTATCTGTTTGGTGTGAAAGAGTGATGAGAGGACCGGGGAAGAGTGCAGAAGGTAATAAAAGAGCGATGAGAAGAGGAGGAGGTGCGTGGAGCTGTGGGAAGGCAGCAGCCACACAAACAGCAGGGTCAGTGTGGTACAGTAAACAGCAGGCGCAGTGGGAGAGCATGTTACCGTGTGCTCTTCAGATACTCCTCCTTTGTCTCTTTTTTGCCCCTCTGCCGAGGTTTGAGGTTCTGGAGGATGAGGGAATGCGTCTGTGTGCACCACTGAGACAGAGTGCACAGGAACTAAACAAACACAGTGAGAGACAGAGTTAGAAATCTGGGCTTTTTCAGGACTATTAGCAGTTGCAAAATACGTGGGCAGCAGATAATTTATGCTACACTTTTTTTACATCTCATTCAGATCTGTTAAATGTCTTCTGGTTCACTCCTACAAAGCAACAAATTTTCATCTCGCCATCATCCATATATATAAATCTTAAAAATATATTTAGTACATATATACATCTTAAATATATATATTTATTATTTTCTTCCTGAGAAGCTTCTTTTTTTTTTACTAAAATACAGAACAATACAGAACAAGCATTTTATTAATATTATAATGTATAATAATTATAAGCAATATGATATAAATACTTATTTAATGTCTTATTGTAGTTTTAAAGCATAAAATTAGGAGAAAAAAAAAGAAAATTCAGAAAAGGCATTTTCTAAAAATAAATAAGGAATATATTTTAAATAAATATTAAAATAAATATTTTCTTGTTTTCTAATAAGAAAATACATTAGAAATAAAAATCATATCAAAAATTATTAATAATTCATTCATTAGTAGTTTGTTCATTCAAGAACGCATTCCTTATAATGCTATAATGTCATTCATAATGTTATTGGAGTTAGTTGATATGACTCAAGGCTTAGATATCTTTAAGACATGAAATGGCCATGGAGAAAATAAATGAAAAATACATTCTGAAACCAAGGCTGCAGAAAAAGTAGGGGGTCAGTTCCTACTGTAAACTGAATAGGAATACTACTGTAAGAGTGTTAGTGTGAATGCGGTTAAAACCTTTGAAGATATACGAGCGTTCTCCAGCAGCACTCTGGTCCAAACCGCCGGGTGACGAGCCACAAACTTCCAGTCCCGGCACGCCTCGGCCGCCCGCAGGAGTGTTTTCGTATCCAGGTAGGTAAAGATACAGAAGAGAGCGGCACGTATCTTCAGCACCTCGGGACTGATCACCTCGTTGACTTTGGATGGGCTTTTCTCATGGCGACAAGGCTTGTATCCTCCTTCAGAACGACCTGTCAACACCAAAGATACACTTGCTTCACACACCAAACCCCACACTGAACATAGGTGAATTCGTTTTCGCGTGAACTAATTCTTTTACTGGCTGCATTACCGCACGTGTCCATATGGTGGCGCCTCAGTCCCATAAAAAGGACATCGATCAGTCTGTTTTCTCTTCTCACTGCCTCCTACAGGATCTGACCATCCTCCAAATCATGCCATCAGCAGGCCTATCTCACAGCTCCAATTTGACAGACTTTAGGTCTCTTGAGTCATACACGATTTGCTGAAGATCTAATGAGATTGAGACTAACGAAACAGGTGTTGGCAGTGTTCTTATTTTATAAGACACGTAATTTTTTTTAAGCAAAATCTGCCAAAAGCTATGACTCAAACAGGCTCTCCAATAAGTGAGATGTAATGTTGAGGACATGATGGACTGTGCATGGCTGATATGGCTAAGGTTAGGAAAGCTTGGCTTTCACCTGGATAGGGAATAGTGTTTATGCATTCAGTTAAATTCAAATGCTAGCTGGATAAACTAGTCTTAACTGCTGGTCTAGGATCAGTTTCTCCTACAAAAAAACTAAACATTAACTTATGGTATGATGGTATGATTTGAATTATTTGCCCACTAGGGAAAATGGTCTTGATTTAGGAAATAATTCTATTTATAATTAACATTAACATAACAATAATAATAATTATAATAATCATAATATAAAACTGAATAATAATTATTACTTATTGGTATATCTAAAAACATAGTTTAACTTGTGGAATAAAAAGTGTTAAATAATTGCACTATAGAAAAATGTCCCCCCCCCCATATTATATATATATATATAGAGAGAGAGAGAGAGAGAGAGAGAGAGATATACATCCGCATTTAAACACTAAACAAGTCTAAGTCTACACTTAAGTGGATACATGCAGCTTCATTCCACATTGTTTGCTGCAAAGAAAAATGTATTGATTTCTGTAATTATTACACAATTGTAGATGTTTAAATAAATAATTAATAAAAAATAAAAGAATAATAAAATATGCCATCATAATAATTATTTAATTAACGTGCACCAATAATTACTTAATTAGTATGAATTAATTGATTAAATAAATAATACATCATTTGTGTAATAAGTAAAATAATAATAATAAATAATAATAACAATAAAAAAAAAGATACAAAAATCAAAAAAATCTGTTTTGTAATTGCATCCATATTTGCAAGAAAACAAGTCTGAACTTGAATAAATTCAGAGAAGACATCCCTAAGCTCTTCAATGGATTTTAAAAAAATATTTTTTTTTTGTACTTTCAATTACTTTTTGAGGCTCACACAGACATTGTTTGACATGGAAGGCATATGTATCAAGAAGGAAGAAGAAGAAGATGATGAAATCATACATATACCGTATTTTATATATATTCAATATGTGAGCAGGCATCCTGCTGCCCCCTACAAAGTTCAGTAACATTTTCTACCACATAATCTGACAGCCGAACAAAGAAAAGGTGACATTCTGAGAAGCACAAATGAGCCTTAATTAATCTATATATGGTATAATTTTGCATGAGCGCACATAGTGTACTATTTTTTTACTAATTTTGCTCTTCCCACTATGACCTGGAGTCAGTAGGTGGAAAATTGTGCTCATTGCTCATAGCTTTATGACACACTCTCTCTACTGCTCTCTGGACTGTGATCCTGACAGCAGTTGCATTCATGTGACCTAATTCTCCTCAGCCGGCATCCTGGTCCTCTGACCCCACTGTCCCGTCATTATTTGGAGAGTGGGTACTGTGGCCTCGGGCCTGACAAACTGGTGGACAAACTGTTAACTCACAAACTTACATTCTGTGAAATGACATTTGCAACCATAGCAGCATGTGCTACAGAGCTGCCCTTTTCTGCCTGCCCCAGATTATACTTTAAATGACTGACAAGCCAAAAATGGCATTTACATTTATGCCTTTGGAATTGTGATCCCTGGAAAATGAACCATGTTCTTCAAACAACATAAACCCCAGGACAAATTCTTTGCTGGTCCTGCCCACACAGGTCAATGACGCACCTGTTGCTAGTCTGTATCCTCCTCGGTTCCCCCCGTGCTGACTCTCTGCTCTCCTGTCTTGCTCCCACATCTCAGCCTCAGACTCTGTGGTGCGGGATCCTACGTCAGACACATCGCCCTCCTCTCCCTCCGTGCTGTTCCTGTACGGACGGCGCTGCCAGTTCTGGATGGCCTGTTTGCGGAGACCCCAGCTCCGGGAAGCAACCG
The DNA here is from genome assembly GCA_032359235.1 of Enteromius mattozi. Taxonomy (NCBI): domain Eukaryota; kingdom Metazoa; phylum Chordata; class Actinopteri; order Cypriniformes; family Cyprinidae; genus Enteromius; species Enteromius mattozi. The sequence goes on from JAUMHE010000042.1 coordinate 19,934,192, forward strand.
CTCTTTCGTATCCTCCTCCTCCGCCTCCTTCCCCAAGTCGGCACTGGACATGGTAGTACTGAGCATCAGGGCAGTCCTCAAGAGCGTGGAGGTCCACACTGTCACTGTCGTAACCTCCTGACCCCTGAGACACTGACTTCCCTCGTCCTGATGCGCTGTTGAGGAAAAGCACACAGAAAAAACATAGGCACGCACAATACTGTGGTTATTCTCACTAATTTAGAAAAGGAATTACTGGACATCTACTGGGGTTATTGTTTTAAGTACAAATCATCACTAAACTAAAACAATGTAAATGCGTTAACAGTATCATAAAATGCAAAGGCCCAGCAATATGCAAAAATAGTCACATTGCATTTTCACATCAAAAATTCACCAGAATGTCATAAATTTCAGTTCTTACTTTCTTCTTTCTTTTTAGTAGCCTAGAGCTTTTTTTTTTACCTTGCAATTAACAATGTTGCCTTACCAACTAACTTAAATGAAGTGGGTGTGTGTGTGTATACAAACAAAATTAAAAAGCACATAAGAAAATTACTAAAAACTAAATTAAAAATGAAACCTAGAAATATAAAACATAAATATCTAGTTCTGGGGAATGATTAATCACAATTAATCACATCCAAAATAAACGTGTTTATGAACCTAATATATGTGTGTGTTTACTGTGTATATTTATTATGTATTTATAAAAACATATATATACTGTATATATAAGAAAAGTTATTTATATGTACAAATTATACTAATATGAACATATACATGTAAATACATGCAAATATTTTCTACATATATACTGTATGTGTGTATCTTTATATATACGTAACAAAGATACACAGTAAGCACACACAACAAAAACATATATTTTTGATGCGATTGCTATTAATTATTGCCCAGCACAAAAAAAATCCAATATCGCAATATTTACAACATAGCATTATCTCGAATGATAGATACTTTATACCATCACCACAACACATACAGTATTCTCATAAATACTACAATATAAACCTATAACTATATAACTATAACTATACCTGCTATGCACAATTAGTTGCATTCTCTTACTTGCATTGCATGTCCCTATTGGAACAGGCTTATTCTGGACTAAGAACCACCAGTTGCTTTAATATACAAAGTTTGTGTTTAAAAAAATGTGTAAAAAGAACAGTGAGAGTTAACCAGGAAATATGATCAGACCTGTCTAGACAGACTTCCTAAAACACACACAAAACACACCCACTAATTAAGAAATAAGAGACTCTGCTAACTCACTTTGTAGGAAGAAAGATCGATAATTTGCAAAGATTAATCTTGCAAATATTATTTTTAAGCCTGAATGAGTAATGGGTTATTTCCTTAATTGCACATACGAGAGTGGCTCTCAGTTGTTTTTAATCAAAACACTTTTCAGAAGATTCTTCTTAGCGCTGCGCTCAGAATACACAACACTAAACCAACACTTTTAAGAGTGCCATGCACTTTTCATTATGCTTTAGTGACATGATGTGACCAAATGGACGGAGAAAAACCTTGCTGCATCTGTATAGCTGTATATACTTTAATATCAATTTAAAGAAAACGATCTGAGGAAGCTGTGACTACATTTAGCCATGAAAATGCATTAATCCTAATTCCTTTTTATCTTCAATAATTATGCAACTTAATTTTCAAAGACAAAAATAGTTGCATTCAAAACATACTTCGCATGGGCATCAGTTTTTACATGGGTATGATATTTCTGAACACTTCCACTATGCAAGATCTTAAATAATTACAAGAAAAACCACTAAACTGAGGCAACAGTTAGGGCATTCGCATGGGATTATGGGTAAGGAATGTTCTCCGCCATGGCTTATAGCAGGGACCGAATTTCCACTGGGGATTCCAGCCAGACATTTAGTCACTCTCCAGATGTTACAGTTCAAAAGCCAACACTAAGATTTAAAGAGATACTTGCTACTGCAGTCACCAGTCACTGTAGGCTCTGCTGCAGGCAACTGACTACAATGACAGACGTTTCTATTTTACTGTGGGCTGAAGAGCAAACGACCCAACAGAGATGAAGCTGAGACATATTATCGCAAAGGCTAAAAAGAATTTAAACGTAACAATTCATGCAAACTGACAGCAAAAAATAAAGACATGGAAGAAACTTCACAAGACCTTTGAAGACGAGAGTGGTTTCTTTATCAGATTACATAGTTCTCCTGATGTTTCTACACCACTTACTTTATAAAAGAACTACATGTTTGTGCTTTTCATTTGAAGCTAAAAATAGAGAGGCAGAAAACGGAAGCAACGGATAAAGATGTGTGTCCTCTAAGTTTCCCTCAGACACACACACAAAAAAAAAACCCTCTTCAAAGATGCTATAAATTGCTTGAAATAGACTGCAGTGAACTGTAATGCAGCTTTATATTCAATCATATAAAATAAACAATATATTTGTCACACCCCTGGACTGTTTGTTGTTGTTTTCATTTGCCCCATGTGTTCCATCTCTGTGTGACATACTTTCTGTCTGTGTTGATTGTGTGATTATGTTCAGGTGTGTTGTGCTCGTTATCCCTCATTGTCTGCCCTTTATAAGTTCGATTCCATTCAGTTTTAGTTTGTCTGGTATTAACGTTACCTCGTGCCTGCCTGCGTGCGTCTCTGGATTATTAAAAGTTGACTTAATTTGATAAAAAATAATGATATTTTCCGAACATTTATGAAGGGTTTATTGTACACAAATATTTAAAACTTTGGGATTGGTAAGATTTTTTTTGTTTTTGAAAGGAAACAAAGGCTACATTTATTTAATAAAACAAAATACAGTAAAACAGTAATATTGTGAAATATTATTACAATTTAAAATAACTATGTATTAATTGTATATTATTCCTGCAATGGCAAAGCTGTATTTCTAGCATCATTACACCACTCTTCAGTATCACAAGGTCCTTCAGAAATCCTTCTAATATGCCGATTTGCTTTTCTTAAGAAACATTGTTTTCTTCTTATCAATGTTGAAAACTGTTTACCACATTTATGTGAAAATGAAGAATTCCTTGATGAATAGGAAGTTCAAGCGAACAGCAAATATGCCACTTGTTTAATTAACGTCTTAATAATTGACTCAGATAAATGATGGTATTTGTGCCATAATGAAGGAACAGCAGTGATCTTATGCAGTCATATGCGGTATTTCAGTCCTCTCTCGTCTGATTCACGAGGAAGACCTGTGGAGTTTGTGATGTCAATTTAGGGACAGCAGACTCCAGGCAAACCCACGCTGCTCCTTCCTTTCCTCAGAGCACCAAATGGTTTGATACGGCCCATGCGCAGATGCACACTCACAACAGATGGACATGATGTCTCACTCACAGATCAGAACCTTGTTAAAAGAGCAGCCACACAAAGGTTATGGTATGTTATGGGGAAATCACATAAGAAGATCTATCTTTTATCTAAAAATAAAAACTAGTGTAATTTGTTTGTGATGCGAATTAGTCATGCTCAATGACAATTTCACTAGAATAATATTAAATCTTAAAAATAGTGACGTTCACAATGTGTTTCATTTGTCTATTACAGCTTCAATAAACACATCATTTATCAAACAGTATTTTATAATCCTCAAAAAAGATTTGGATTTCCATTAAAGTGCCCCTATTATGCTGCTAATATTGTTTTGGGAGTCTCCTGCAATAGGTGAAAAAATGCTTTTGTTTTTTTGCTCTTAATATTACTACATTTTTCAGCGATTCTTAAACTATTCGCTCGAAGCAGTTCTAATGTGTTACTCTGTGATGTGTAGCTGTCACAGAAAAGGGATTTGAATTACTAATGGCTGTATAGAGTCGATTCTTTATTTTGGGAACCAATAACTATTTACCGTGCGCTTTTGGATTTACAACTTTGCAGATTGTTTACGTTCACATTACACACTGCATGAAATGCAATATTGGAAATGGCACTTTAAGACATTGATATATTTGTTTATTAAAGTGCTGCTGTAGTTTAAACTAAAATGAAAATTCTGTCATGAATTCAGTCAAGAATTTAGGTTTTACTAAATTATCACTTTGTAGGCAAAACCTGACCTGATACACACACATGCTCAAAGTACACACACAAGAAGAGTTCTCCACTATCCTTCAAGAGCCTTGGGTAATGGTTGTTTTTGGCCTTGTGCTTTTAGGCATTTTAGTTTTGCCACACACAGCAGTGTGTGTGTGTGTGTGTGTGCGCAACAGGACTCTTTCCGCATATCTTCTGCATGGCTGAGAGATTACAGACTGGTTTAACCCTGAGGCAAATGCTACAATCTAGCGATTTTCCCAAGACACATCCACACCAGGCTGACTACAAAACACCCACCGGCCAGAGCAGATAAAAGACATAAACATGCTGCTCTGCCATATTTGAGACATAGCTGCAAAACTTCTGGTGGCAAATTTAATGATAAAATGTAATACTTTGAAGTTTGAAGTAAAACTACACTTTCATTGTGCATAAAAGGATTATTTGGTATCTTTATGAACGAGTCACCGAATCAGTCATTCAACCAATTTGTTCAAACACATCATTCAGAAACAAAACTTTCATTCTATGATTAATTTATCTTCATTAATATATTGTCAGGAGTCACGGTATTCATTATGTCTTGCCTGTATTTGCTTTTTCAAGTGCCTGTAGCAGTTGAACTGCTTTGGAATAATATTAATTGCTATTTAAAGCTGAAGCTGTAACTTTTGGCAGAACTGCGTGCATCTTGTGGAAGAACATTGTAGCTACTTCTCCCTCTTTATGGCCATGACAAATAACGCAGGTACCGGGCTACTCTGCAGCAGTACCTACCCGAACCAGTCTAAATAGTCCAAATATAAACACTTATTATAGGTGTAGTGATTCAGGAAAAAGAAAAAAACACAGTTTGGAAAATGGATTCATGTTAATTTTGAACGCAAAAGAAGTTACGGACTGCACCTTTATTAAATAATTCATAAATAATGATTCAAATTCATATGCAGACTTACGCAGTGCTGGGAGATGAACGTCGATCAGACACTTGGTACATTCCCCTCGATGCCCCAGAGATACTGGAATTTCTCTATGAGAGAAAGAAAGAGAACGAAGGGAAAATGTGAGAGAAAGATGCTGCAAAATTTCACTGAACACATCTGAGACACTGTAGCTCAACATCATCAGGGAAATACAAACAGAATCAACGCAGGTAGAGTAAAAACTAGGACCTGTCTCAATTGTTCAGACATGATCCAGACTAGAGAGATATGATACATGGGAGAAACAAGTCACATTTTCATCAGAACTTTACTGATGAAACTACCACTTACAGGCTTTAGCATAATTATACATCCTTAATTAGTCAGTCCAAAATAACATCACAGCTAACAAGACAGCAGATTCCTTTACAAATAACTAATTTGTCATTTAGCTGCTTTTATGCAAACTGGCTTACCGTACACTTATTACATGGACAATACCCCTGCAACCTGTGTTAATGTGCTTTGCTGAAAGACACTACAAGGTCAAATAATTGCCAAAATAGCACCAAAAGTATGCTCACTTGACTGACTATGCTATTTTTACACAAAAAGCAGTGAATATAGTGAATATTTTATATTTTCTAAGTTTTAAATATTATGTAAAACTGTGTTTAATTTCAGCAAATTTACAAGCGTTATTTTAGTATCATTGATAAACTGTTTTTTATAGTTTTTGTTAATATTTTGAGTTAGATTTTTGTTTATTTTAATTTCAAGTGTTTTCAATTTAATTTTAAAGTGTCAGTAGTTTTGTTGCTTTGACATTTTTTTTATTTTTTATTTTGTAATGTCTTTTTTTTATTAGTTTTAATTTATTTAAGTAACAAGATAGATTGGTTTTATTTGGGTTGGTTTTATTTAACAATAATAACTCTAATCTCTGTAAAGTGTACTTTGATAACAATTGTATTTAAGAGCTTATTTGTGAAATATGGCAGTAATATGGGTATTTGTATGATTTTTTAAAAATTATTATTATAAGAGAAAACAGCCTGGCCTACATTGATTTACCTGTAAAATCCTTAATTTAGTACTTCAGTATTTACAAATAAATAAATAAAAATCCCAGAGAAATACCATATTGTTCAACTACTAATAAATTTGTCAGGTGTAAGTATTAAACTTAGCAATCTTCTCACACAGGAAATAGGAAAACTGTGCCTTTAAATAACTGCTCTAGCTGGTAAGGTGATACACCCAGCAAATATGGGCCAGGAAAGGTGCCATAGTGCTGACAGGGCACACACACATTCACAAACACACACTGGGCTTAGTGCCTGCAGAAATGGGGCAGAAAGAGACACAGCAGCACCATCGATCTCACTAGTGCCTAGTGGTGCACAGCGTAAAAGACTGGCCAGAATTGTGGAAATTGCTTGAGATGACAACAATAATTCTGCACCTCCTTCTTTTTTTTCTTGCTTGCTTTCCTGTCTGTGCTGTAATTTAGGCCAAATGTCCTGAATCACAGCATGAATGCTCCTGAAACACTCTGCCCTTCTTCTGACATCACTGAGTGTACTTCCTCTCCAGATAGTAGGAGACTGGAAGGCCGTGGCTGGCATTTGGGAACAGAGGCTGTGTGAGAACTCAAACTGAGTCAACAGTGCTGTGTGCAACACACTATATGAGTAAATGACAAATGTAGATTGCTGTTTCCATGGTGACGAAGGGGGTCCCCAATGATGTCAGAGGGTGAGTTGATAGGTTGCTGCCTGAATGTGCCATCCGCTGTCAACAAGAAGCCTAAAACAGCAGTGTGAGTAAACGTGAACACATACACACTGAATTTAGCCCAAATGTGATATTTAAACACAAATAAATGCACAAAATGCAGTGCACAAGTGTTCAAAACTTTAATAATTTCTACACTTTTTTTTTTACTGTTATTAAAGGACTTAAAATAATTTTTTTCTTCAGTAACAGACATATAATTTCTTAGTGATCTGAATGCATTTACTGATGTCAACGTCTTTTCTCTCATTCATCTCTTTCGCTCAGTCACTGTACCTGTCGTCCATTAGCTTTGGATCCCTGCAGACTGCAGTGTCCCAGGCTGCCGTTGGGGGTGGTGGCACAGCTGCTGATGATCTGGAGCTGTTTCTCAGCACGGTCGGCCCGGTCCAACAGCTCCTCGATGAACTGCTGAAGACGCACTTTAGCATTGGCTTCACGCGCAGCTGTTTCCTGCAGAAACTGGTCGATCTGGGCCACCTCTCTGAGTGAGGAGGGAATGAAAAAGAAAGAGAAAGAAATGAGGGTTACTGTGAAAGGATTGAGTCGTCTCAGTGGTGATAGCTTGTCAGTTGCTCTTGATCAATTTTCTAATGAGTATTAAAGGAATAGTTCACCCAAAAATGAAAATTCTGTCATCATTTACTCACCCTCAAGTAGTTCCAAATCTTTATGAATTTCTTTATTCTGCCGAACACAAAAAAAAAAAAATTTGAAAAAAGTTTGTAACCAGGCTGTTTTGGGTGATCATTGACTTCCATAGTATTTTTTTTTCCTACTATGGAAGTCAATAGTGACCGAAACAGCCAAAACTATTCCTTTAAGTACACTAAAGAGTAAAAAGCAACTCTAAAGAATTTTCTTTTGAAGAAATTAAACATTTACATGCAAATTTAAACCTGTCACACCTCAATAAATGGGAAAAGGGCATCTGATACCACTTTCTCCCTCCAATCTGTCCCTTTTCTCATACTTGTTTATCTTCTCTAGCATTCTGCAAATCCCTGGAGTGTGCATAGAGCCAATGAAAGCACGACAACTGTTATCTCTGTGTAGGAAATGTCTCTGTACACAAACACTGGCTTGCGCCTCTGTCGACACCATCACCTCAGCTATTCTAAGCTTCTCTCACACTTATAGTAGATTCTCACACAGTTGGACATTTCATTTTCGTACGCCAACCAAACGTTATTTTGAGATACTGACATCTTGAGTATTTCATCACCATAGGTTGCAAATAACATCACAAGCCATAATGAATATGCAGCAGTTCCTGTGCTCAAGGAAGAAACTTTAATTATCCACATGAATTAAAAGTAGCATTTTATAAACTAGGAAAATGAATGTGCGTAAATGTGATCTCAATGGCATTTATGTAATTGTGTAATCGCAAAAGATCCTCTAAGTAAATAACTACGATAAAGATCAGGCTCTATTAAATTATCATGTAGGACAGACTGTAGTCTGCGCTGCTGTCTTTTTATATTTTGTGGATCTGGTGTATATCATGGTACTATTATTTCCAGTATGTTTCTCTTCTCATGCAATAATTTATCATCACCAAATCAAGACTGATCAGTAGTAATAATTAGGAACAAAAAGATTCAAAAGGGGGTTGTATGTAGGGATGCATGATATTGAATTTTTGCAGATATCCGATATGCCAATATTTTTCAACTCATTTAAGCCGGTAGCCCATGCTATATTTCCTTTTGTTTGGAAACAACACCAAGTCTCTCCTGTGCAGAAATTATAAGCTAATTACTTTTTAATCAGTGTTAGTTTTTAACAAGAACTTATTTGATAGAATTAAATAAACAATTCTGAAATAAGGATTGATTAATATAGGATCTAATGCTTTATTCTAGCAATACTAAAGAGATGTAAAACCATGTGTTGTTATTGATAAACTAAAACTATTACATTTGAAAAAAGCTGAAATAAAAATATAATATAATGAAATATTAAATATTAAAATGATTAGATTAAATAATTAAATATTAGATGAGTTAAAAAAAATGAAATGAATATTAAAAATGTTGTCTCTGCAACTAACTGGAATAGGCATGAGTTGAAGTACTAAAACCTAAATTAAACTATATAGAAATATATTTAAAAAGCAAATAAAACTGAAACTAAAATTAAAGTTAAAACCTGAAAATATAAAACTACAATCTAATTTAAAATGTTAATAAATACCAATAGCCGTCCTCTATAGTGTGACGGGTAATAATTTATTAATAATACTGGAAAAGCACTGCTTGAAACAAAGTTAAAGTCATGCAGACTGCTTTTATGGTCTACGTGTGTGCTATTATGCCCTATTCATTCTTACTGCAAAGAAAAGAACATTAAAGCAACCAGTACATTATTCAAAAAATCTCCTTTTGTGTTTCAAAGAATTCACACTGGTTTGGAATGACATACAATACTACTTTTTTTTGTGGACTGTTCCATTCAAACCAGTCATACTGCAGCTTTCTCAGTATGTTGTGTAATTACTTCTTGAATGACTGCTCTCTGTTCACTCGGCTGCAGCATTTTTACTGTAGTAAAGGTCAACAATGTTTTTGTTTACTAACAACAGAGAGAATGACAGTCAATCAACAGTGTAAATGAGACTAATTACAAGCCTAGTAATGTGGAGGCAGGGCAGATCAGCATGTGTTCACTGCGTGCTATACCACATGCACATCCACATACATTATGTCTGCTTCAGCCCCTCACTGTATCTTGAACAGCAGTAGTGACTTTTCGGTAATTAAAGGGCTGGCACCTAATTTCGTTGGTCAGCTTGATAAATCTGTTTATCTACCCACAATGTGTGGGGCCTCTCAAGGGAGAATAGCACTGTGGATCAGTGTGTGTTTGTATTATAGACCCCAGGGAAACAAAATTGAAGTTTTGTGGATTTAAGTAAGTCTGTGTCTATTTTCATTTAGACTATATCTATAAGAGCAGACCTATACACCTACATATGCAAATATGAATTTTTACTAAAATAGTACTCTTTAACTTAATGCAGGCCTGTATGCAAATTTAAGATAATAAATGCTAGCAATTTTTTGCAACAAGCGGTTTGATATATCCTGCCCCAAATTCCAGTTTTAATAATTTCAACAATATGCCCGAATGAATGCTTATTTTTGCTGTCAATGAAATTATTTTAGAATTCTTTTAGGGGTAAGTTCACCCAAAAATGAAAATCCTAGATGTATATGCCTTTCTTCTTTCAGATGCCCACTACAATGAATATAACTTAGAAGCAGCAGGAGAATTTTTAATATAACTCAGATTGGCTTCACCTAAAAGACAAAAGTCATATACACCTAGGATGACTTGAGACTGTATAAAACACATGCTATTTTTTTTTTTGGTGAACTAACCCTTTAATTACCCACCCTCATGTCATTCCAAACATGTAAGATTTTTATTAATCTTTGGATCAGAAATTAAGATATTTTTGATCAAATCCAATGGCTGTCTGAGCCTGCATAGACAGCAGCGAAACTACCATGTTCAAGGTTTAGAAAGGTAGTAAGCTCATCTTTAAAATAGCCCATGTGACTTCAGTGGTACATTCCATTGCTGTATGTATGTGTGCAGCCAGTATTGTATTTTTATAATCATGTGTACTTTGAAAAAACATTTTTTTTTGTCCACATGTTAGCAACAACGGCCTGAGCTAACATAATAAATAACTACAACTCTAAACAAGTTCAAAGAGATTTTTGTTGCTAATAGCTATATAGTTATATAAAACCAGGGCTTGACATTAAAACCTACAAAATCCAGGTGTACTTCATTAGTGGTGTGTCTCAAATTTAGATATGTGATGCTTAAACTTCAAAAGACTTTGATTTCATTGAATAAATATAAGTTGTTTTCAAAGTCAAAACAATGTGTGGGTGTTATTATATCAAGGTATTTCTGAAAGGAACCTATACTGCCTTCAGAAAAGTTTCCATGGTAATTTCATTTTTACTTACCTATCCACATTATTTTTCCCATAAGTGCGGGCATGGCCATTTGTAGATTTTTTTTGTATCTGGCTTCTGGTGTCATTTACTTTTAAGCCTGTCTGCTGTTTTTGTTCAGACCCATATTTTTATGCCGCAAACACGCAGCTGTAAATGTGATCCAGTGGACTGATAAGAAGCTAATATGACCCAATATGTAACATAACTAATATACAACATAATTCTTCATAACTGCTTGTTTTACTAGTGTTTAAAGAAAAAACAAAAAAAATCAAATACTCTGAATGCTGCCCTGTCAGTATGTATGGGTTTAAAGTGAACACAATTAGGTGGCAGAAGAAAGCATGAACAATTAAGTGACTGATGCAGCATGACATATTACAGTTCGTCTCCTGCTGTCTGCCCTAATCAAAACTCTCCCAGTGTAGCTTACAGTCCTGGAGCTGACTGAAGCTTCTTCACAGGGAAACGTGAATACAAATAAGACCGCCAGCCCAAAAAACTGATATCTAAATTCCAATATGCTACAAGCAAAGCACGCTGGGAGAAGCACCCTGGCTTTCAGATTCACACTGTGGGAATTCAAACTAGGTAGGGTTGTTTGAAAGTTTTCTATCTTGTGCCAGCTAATAAACTTAACCTTCTCTAATGAGCACACACTCACAAGCACACAAGCTCTTTATAACCGAGAACAAATAAAAATTTAATATCTCAACTCAAGGTCATACCTCATGGCTTGAACTGGTATGTTTTGACAGAATTCAGTCTGAACGTAATGCAGAGAACACAGTGTACAGATAGACTGACAGAGTGTGTGATAACCTGTGTGCCTGCTTACTTCCACACATCCCTTATCTAAAAAGCAACGGACTAAAACTGCTCAGATATGATGCTGACGGTGTACAAAAAGATACATTCCCCCCAGAAACCAGTTGTGTTTGGACTCCAAGAAGTAGCCGTTTGTAATGCCTGATCAAAAACAAATGCTGTTTTCATGATAGCTGGTTGTAGCTGATCAAAAAAAATCCAGTTATGCATTCCTAGCAGTTCTTATCTTATAAAAGATGTTTATAATGTTTACATTAAGATATGACATCTGGCATTAATTTTAATGTGATTTCCTGTCATTTAATATCAAGCAGCAAATAAGTATGTCTGGTTAAATCGGACGATGTGCATCACTATTTCTGAATGCAAATGGGTCCAAAAATGAAAAAATAAGTATTTGAAAAGTAGGCAAAAACACAAAGCTAGAAGACAGAGTACTTAACTGTTTGCTTTGTACAATTTGCTTATCAGGATTCTCTTATTGATGTAGATTTTTATTTATTTATTTATATTTTGCATAATCATGAGTAGTTTTTCATTAATGATTTCGTTGTTCAACATGAGTATTTAATAATGCTGACTGATGGCTTCAACAAAAGCATATAACATTGATTAAAAACCTCATAGCTCACAGCAGGTCTGTCTTTAAAGGTATCCAAGTTATTGTTCAATCACTAGTTTCTGGGGGACTGGATTAAATGATGGTGCTACTCAACCTTGCAAGACACCGGTGCAGCTGACCTACTGAGTTCAGCTTGTATTCAGACAATTCTAAAAAACAATTTTTTTTTTTTTTTTTTTTTTTTAAGGAAACCTTGATCTTTCAATGACTACAGACTGGTTTCTAGACTGGTTTCCATGGGAACAACTATTGGTTGGCTGTCAGATATGTCTTTAAACAATAACGCTTTTTACTGCTACAACAAAAGAATGTGTGAACAGTGCACTGGGAACATTTTTACTTAAATTTAGTAAGCCATGTCATTCACACTGAAAGAATGATATCCCATTCACACAAGGTGAGATGACTAATACAAGATGTTCTGAAATATTAGTTGCGCAATACAGAATGAAATAAAATAAGTACAGATGTGCATATTAAGCACTCAAAATTTTTTTTTATAAAATAAATCAATATTTCTCTATATGTTGCATACTAGATTTTAAAAACTGTATAATATAGTATGCAATATATCAGTTAACTACACTGAATGACTGTAACAAAGAATGTGCAATACTACATCTGCATTTTAAGCAATACTAAGACCACTAATTCAATGCATGAACATGAATTTTCTACAATTTGTCTACAATTCATGAAGTGCAATTCAGAAAAGTCTGCATTTCATGATTATGCAAAGGCTGTTTGCAAACACTTTGCGATAAACTGATAAATACTGATGAATCCTATGCAGAGCATCGGACATGGACAGATAAGAAACGAATACGCTGCTTGGAAATAAGAATCGCACATCTGACATTTAACATTCCTCTGGACTAATGCAGTGACAATTATTTCAAGTGCACATAAAAATAGCAGCAGAGGACTAATAAGCAACTCACTGTATTCAGAATTGTAAGTGATTATGTAACGCTGTCAGCAACACAGTCTTCAGACAATATGAATGATAATTAGATGCAAGAAACAGGAAACAAGAGTGGTAAATGAGATGAAATTAGATGAGGGCAGAAATGAGGTCTTGGAATGATTGGAAGTATTACAGATTATTAGTGTGACTAAAATGTGTAAGTTTGGTCACTCATATGAGTAGCAGATTTATTTATTTGCATGTTACTCAATGTATTTTCATTTAAATATGTAGAATTTTCAATGCATCACTGCTCTAGGCAATGCCAACAAGCTCATGTCCTTAAACAGTGCCTGTCCTGTAAATTTCAACATCGGTATGACAGGATAGGTCACAGAGAAAGACAGAGACAGCAGAAAGAGAACATTAGCAAGGATTTTTATGCAAATGCAGAGAGGTTATTATATGAGCCCTCTTATGAACAGAATACTAAACACACACACATATCAATCTGTCTTTCACACTTCTACTCTTCAAGATGGATACTATGGCATCACAGAGGTACTCTAATTGCAAGACAGATGAATTAATCATGATCTAAAATCCTACGTTTGCATAATAATGGCAGGCACGGACATTGGATCTATCCATTCACATTTTAATAAGCTGAAAAGGACTTTGTGACACAAATGAGCAAGCAATGAATTCAAGGATGATCTTTATTTAATTCGAAGCATGAAAAAATCACTATGCCAAAACAAGGTACTGTAGCTATGTTGCAAATAAATCAAGCCAGGCTTGACATTTTTTTAAACGCCTATAAGTCTGTATTTGTTCAGTTAGAAATGATAGAATAGTCTGAAGATCTATTTTAGCTTGAAAGCTCCGGAGGACACACAGATACAGCAAGTGAGAGAAGAAGCCAGAGTCTGCAGAACAGAAACAGAGATCAGCTGGGATATGAGACGCTAACAAGATCGAGGTGACAGTAAGATGGAGAAAAAAAGAGAGAATGGAGGAAGGGTACTGAGGGTCAAAAAGCAGAGAGGTAAGAGAGGGAGAAAAGAATGAGGCCTCTTTCTTTCTACCTGCCAGCAGTGCGTGACCGGTTTCTCAAGAAAGCTCTAATCCACAGGCAGTTACAAATCAATCACAGTGGGTGTATATTTCAGATGAAATCCTGCTGAGAATATCCCACAGCATATGAGTCTCTAAACTCAGACCACTCCAAAAGCTCAATTGCACCTCTCTTTTGGATTTCTATATCCAGTATATAAAACAAAATCATTTTGGGTGATATTTTATTTCAATGGTTTTAACCTGGGGCTTTATATAAAGGGAAGTATCATTTTAGAGTATTTTTCCACTTTATTTTTCCATATTCATTCTTGACAACTAAAATACCATTTACACTCGATGAATTTAATACTTTAATACTTTCTGATATCTGGCTTTTGGTCAAAAAGGAAATCAGATGTTAAGCATTTGAAAAGACTTTGTAACCATAAACTGGAATTGAAAAGGTTTAGTGGTGTGCAACCTTCTAAAATTTTTGTTCTGCATCCATCTAAGCTATACAAACGTACAAATGCTCATCACGCCAATAAAGCACATTAAACTGTAACAACCACAACCATGAAAAGCCTGCCATAGAGCAGATTAAATCTGACTGGAGACATACTACAGAGATGCTACAGTTGCTGGTTTGTTAACTGTCTTGCTCAATTGCCTTGTCTAAATGAGGCTAACCCTGTGGAGCTGTTGAAAAAACAAATCTAGTATTACTTCTTTGGTAAAAAAGCCCTGCTTGCTCAACAAAGCAACTTCTGTTGGAGAGCCCTAGAGTGAATCAAGTGTTTGAGTAAAACCAGCAAGGTCCATGCAGTCAAGAACATTTTTCATTATTTCTTCAATCAAAGCCACTTTTCTCTCATTATAAGGGGTTGGTTATAAAAAATAAAAAAAAAACTAGAGGGGATGCCTGCAACTTACTGTTGTTTGTGTGAGAGCTCCTGCTCCTTGTTAACCAGATCCTGTTTAAGGCTGGCCAGCATCTCCACAGACACGTCCACTTGCCGCGAAAGCTCAGTGGCCTTGTCCTCCAGGTCTTGCTTCTCCTGACCGAGCCTTTCGCTCTCCACCTTTGCCTTTTCCAGCTCCAAGCTTTTCCTCTCCAGCTCCGCCTGCAGACGTCCGACACGCGCCGCAATCTTCTGCTCCACCTCCTCCGACAACTTCTCGAGCCTCTCGTCTAGCTCGAGCCTCTCAAACGCTCGAGCTTTCAACCGAGCCAGGCCCTCCTCATAAGCTGCCTCCACCGCACTAGCGGCAACATTTGCGGCCACCGCCACGGCGTTGTTCCCTGAGGAGGACAAGGCGTCGCCGGAGCTCATGGCTGTCTTCACCAGGATCTCGCCCAGAGGAAACTCCACATTGGGCAGGTAGCAAGCAGTAGATGAAGGTGCAAGTCCAAGCTCTTCTCCAGAGCAGGGCAGTTCGCGGTAAGGAAAACGAGATTCGGCGGTGAGGGCTCCGTCGGCCACTAGGGGGAGCAGCGCAGCGGCATCGCATACGCTGTTGGACTTGGACAGCACATACAGAGTCTCGTAGGTGTGGTTGTACTCCAGATGGGCGCGTAGAGATGACAGACTCCGAAAGCGCTTGTGTTCCCCACAGCGAGGACAACGGTACGGCAGGTCCAAAGAGGCCATTCCACGCTCCCGTGGATGCCAGGATGGTGCAATCTGCTCACGCCACCAAGCGCTGCCAAGAGCAGGCAGGGACAGGGGCTGGGCACCACAGAGGACCACTCATCTCAGGCACGCTGGGTTTGCTGCGGGCTGAGCAAGGAACAGGGAATCATCACACATGCTCCCTCTGAGTCACAAGTTCTTGATTTAGTTCTTCAATAAGGTCTTGAATGCTGTTAGGCCTATTTCTGGCACTTAATCGGTTTTCCTCACAATCCAAAACTTTTGTCCTAGTAAAAGAGAGAAGAGACACACAAAACGAACAAATATTAAAGATTGCAGTACAGAGTTTTTGCAGGTATCAGCACTTTGGATTTATTACTTTTAAACACCATTTTCAAGGAGTTATATGACGATGCTAAAAATAACATTATTTTGTGTATTTGGTGTAACGCAATGTGTTTACGTGGTTTAAAGTTCCAAAAACATACATTATTGTTGCTCCTTGCATGGATTTTTACAAAGCTCATCGTTCTAAAGAGCAATCTGCTTTGATTGTCCAACTCAGTTAGCACAGGATGTGTAGACATGCTTCGCTTGCAACCTGACGAACAAAAAAGCTGATATCAGCTCACTGGAGGCAAGCATTTATAATTGTGCATTGCAATATGCTGAATAAAACCATGGGTTAAATATAAACTTCTGTTTCTGAAAACTGCACCAACTGAAAATCTTTCTTTTATCAATCTAACAAAACTTACTCTTTTTTTGGATAATTTCCACTTGGTTGAGTAAAATAAACCGTGCATGGAAGTGTAAAACAACCACAGGACAATTTAAAGTAAGAGTTGAGAAGTCAAAGATTTTAAGTCGACTAAAGTGGATACAACCTCCAAGGAACTAAGAATGGACTCGCACGGAGCTGTGTTTGCTGAATATGCATTTCTATGCACTAATGGAAATTACCATATTATGTTCAGGCCTCTATCAAGTAAGTATATCTTTCGATATGCCACACTACAAGACGATTACTCAATGTAATGTTGGCAATAGTTCAAGGAACAGTCTCTCAGAAGCTTAACAAGACTGCAAAGGAGGTGCCTATTGTGTGAAATTATTAATAGTAGGTCACGTGGCATGATAGTTCATCTAACTATTTCCAAAGAGGTACTTCATCAACATAAGACAAGTCTTAAGGTGTAATTAATCCCTATTAGTGTTCTCCAGTCTTTTATACTGTTCCAATTCCCACCCTTTTCATTCCCACAGTATTGCGAACACTGCAAATAAGAATGGGAATGAAACTGAAATAATGACTATTTATCCTGCACTCTTGATCCTGGAATGAATTTCAGGCTGAGACTACATTAAAAGAGCCAGTCATATTCATTCAACTCGGGATTAGACGAGTACAATTCCCCCAAATTAATCCAAGATACTGAATCAAATAATCTGCCATAGTAGGTCATGCACAGTGCATTTAACAAGCAATAGTACAGAGCAGAATGGCAACCACTATATTTTCCAGTAGACTTGGCTCCAGAAGTTCTATTCCTATACATTTTTCTTCATTAATTGTTTGCAAGCCAATCAATTTACAGATGAATTCCAAAATATATTTGATTTCCAGTATTTGACAGAAGAAAAGACAAAATATTGTGCACTTAGAAAGGAATAAATTATTCATAATTTAAGGAAACAAATGACCAAAAATGTTTGTTTACAAAAACTAGAAAATAAATATAATAATAAAAATAAATATTAAACGATAACTCATTCAAATACATCACACTACCATCCCAAAGTTTAAAATCAGCAAGCTCTAAATAAATTAATACATTTAATCAGCAAGGATGCATTTAATTGATAAAAAGTGACAAAAATATTAAGCAGCACAGGTGTTTTCAATACTGATAATAAAAAGAAATGTTTCTTAAGCATCAAATCACAATAAATCTCAAATCTGGTTGCCATTGTTGAAGATTCATCACCATTGTCTAATTTGATGGTTTTAGACTTGACAGTTTTGGGAGGCATGCTAAACCTGCCTAAACCAGGTAAGACCAGTAAACCACCTTAGGCTGGTTTACATTGTTACCATTTACTGCATGTGACCAGTGCAAGAAGCACTTAGTCTGAGGTAATAAATGGAGTGTGATTTCAGAAAGAGTGACATTGAGACGGGTTGGCTAGACTACCTCTCATTGCAGAAAAAGTGAAAGAAGGAAAACAAATCTGACAACATGCTTAAACAATCATGTCAAAACCTAGACCACATCTGCTGTCCTTGGCTCATCAAATCACGATGGGTGACCGTAGTGGCTTTTCTCTCCCACTGGGTACAACACGGGCTCTTTCCCTGAGGGTGCTTGTTGATTTAAGAGCATCATCATTATATCATCTATTGTGACACACGATTTAAAAAACAGAATCAGAGGAGAATCTGTGCAATCAGTTTCATTATGTGGATGTCTTCATATGTCATTCTGTCAGGAGTGCACATCATTATAGGCACTTGGTATCATTCTTGGTCTGTCCCTATTGTGCCACAAATGATCTCTGTCTGGGTTTGTCTCTCTCTATAACCTCCTTCCTACTTAGCTGAGGAGACAGAGAAAACCTTTTCATTACTAATGGGGCTTGAAGACTCTCTCGTCTCAGATCTGTAATGGGATAACAAAAGACTTTTGATTAAGGCCTTCTTAGCAAGCATTAGCAGTAAAAACATAACTAAAACCATTAAAGGGTTCTTTTAACAGCAGTCATTTATGCCTGGGAAACAGCCCGGTGCTATCAGAGGTTATGAAAGAGTGGCCACTTTGATGCTACATCACGATCAACATTCCTGCAATCAGCTCTGACCTTGATGACAGAGAGCTGTTTGAGTCTTGCAGACAAACTGCTGCTTCCAAGATGGAGGTTTATTGTTGCCACGGATACAAGCTTAGAATGTGAAGCACAGTAATAAATGGATACAAACAAGCCAGCCAGTAATGATGAATCATCAGAGAGAGGTAACAAGGAGAGGAGGATGGGGTGGATATGTGAAAGAATGCAGGAAGAATGTTGGAATGAACTGAGAAGAGAGTGAAGGACAGTGGATTGCTTTTCGTCGAAGATGCTATTATCAATTAAAGAATTACAATGTTGTGCTATGAATAAATGACATATTGTATTAGAGATATATTAGTTATTTGGTGATTTTTATTTATTTATTATTAAATGTACTTGTATATTTTTACATTTAGATCGCCTTCGCCGACATCTACTGCTCACTTAATAGCCCCCCAAAAATTAAAATTCTAGGGCTGCACCAAAACGAAAATTGTTGGCCAGAGCCGAAGCCGAACAAAATGAAGGACCGAAGGCCAAATACCGAATACTGAACATGGTTTTTCGCATTTTCCCCATATATTTTGCCATTTTTTTTCACAATTGCATACATGAAGTAGCGTTTTGTCTAGCTTTTCAAAGAAAAAAAAATATTGCAAAACAACGATTTGATAATATTTACTTAAAACTAAACATTTCTTAAATAAAACTATATCAACAAAGCACAATTTACTTTTGAACTTAGAATTTAAGTTTGAAAAATAATATTTTTTGCCCATTTTTGAATCAGGCACATATTTTTTACTGTACAAATAAATGCAGTCTTGCTGAGCAGAAGAGATTTCTTTCAAAACATTAGAAAATATTAAAGATCCCAATCTGAATCTCAATCTATGTGCGAGTGTTATAATAAATGCATTAATAGAGCTGTTGTAATTATTATTTTCATTATTATTGTCATACTTTTCTTATTTTATTTGAAAAATGCATGAAAATGTTACCAAGCAACTGACTACTAACACTTTCAGTGCATATTTGGACTTTAAACCCTAGCTAACACCGCAAGCTTGTGTAGCGCTGTTTGAATACATGCAACTAATGCGTGTATTTGGCAACTTAAGCTGCAGTTTATTTACTAATCATTTGCCATTTGGTGAATTCAGTCATCACATAGGAACCAGCAACAGCCACATGAAGACATGAGATGCAGTGCTAAACAGTCTCTTACTCTCGGTGCTTGTAATGATTGATCATTTATTCACTTTTAAGTTGCTCTAAACCTGTATGAGTTTCTTTCCTCAGCTAAACACAAAAGAAGGTATTTTTTAGAATGCTGGTAAAGCAGTTGCTGTTAGCCAATAGCCGGGTTTCATTAAAAAAAAAAAGCTGAAATGTGCATACTTTTGTTTGTTTGTTTTTTTTATGTTCCAGTTTGACATTACATTTTGTCTTAACCATATGCAAAACAAAAAATTAAAGGCCACAGCCATTCCAAAACTCATTGGACCTCCTGCTCATGAAGTTGTTCTTTGAGAAACATGAGATATTAAATGAAGAATCTAACGGATCTGTGAAAACAAGGAAAACTATAAAAGGGTGGCATCTACAGTATCAGGAACATTGTGAAATTGTGTATCGTGAAATTACGTGTTGTGTGAGAAACCACACAAATAATATAATGCCTTATTTTTAGTGATCTGATAGGCTGTGATGATATAACATCAAAAAAAACTTTTAAAATCTGCATTGTTCCTGGTTAGGACACGGCGTTAACATTTTACTGAAAGATTCATACATATGCAAATCACATGTTTCTACGTCATTGTGCATTATTATATCAGGTCATGGTGAGCAATGTTCTCTGTATTTCTTGCCACATCAGTGCATTACATAATTTCATGATGACATTTGAGTTCTATTCATGGAATAGAAAGAGGCTTTATACAAGCTCAATGCTGTCATTTTATCCATTGAGTCAACACAGTAACGTTTATTTTTATACAAGTCTAGGAAAATGAACTGAAGTTCAATTAATCTATGATTAGGCCAAGAATAAATCAGACTTTGACCGATCCTTGCTACCTAAAAGTATAATGCATTACAATAAATCCATGCATTTCACTTTTTAAAGTCACATTTCACAAGTCTTGAGCCAGTGAGTGACCACTCTGAAAATGTTACATCGATTTCTAATCGCATTCATTCTCATGTTTGGAAGCAGTGGTTTCTCCTCAGTGAGTAAAGCCAGACGTACTAGCATCACAATGCCCCTGTGATTTAAAAGTAGTATCAACAATAGCTCAGCTCTTAGAGTCCATTGTGTTGTAGTCACAACAAGCAAATAACTCTGACTCTATTAATGCTACTGTTACACAATTCCACAGGCATATTAACATTCAATAAACATACTGCTATGCCTACATTTTTTTTTCATACAGTACTTCTTTTTGTAAAACTGAACACATGGAAAATCTATAGCATTACTTCCTCATCTAAATTTCCAGTTTAATTAAAAAATGATAATAATAACATGACAAGCATTTTCCTACCTGGTCTAATGGCATAAACATACCTGGAGACACCTTTTAGCGGGGCACTAAACATGTACCAAAAAGTACATATCACTGCAGTTTCCAAAAGAAATTAACACTAGAGGCAGTAAAAGTTTGACACCTTTTATTTCTTTTTCACACAAATTTACAGAGTTTAGATTAATAAAGTGTAATATTTAGCACAATTACTTAAAGAATAACATGGTATGACTACAAAACAATATTAATATGCTGGGAGATTTGAAAACTAATGCTCTTGATTGTTAGAAGCACATATATCCAGCTTCATACCAACTTCAGCACCAACTCTAATTAAACACACAAACATACCTTTAACAAGAAGTGTTTTATTAGAGCTTGAGCTGAACTTTGCAGGACAGTCGATCAGTAGGAGCAGTGTAACAAGCCGCACCTCTGTGGCTCTCTCCAACCACCATCAGCGGGAACCTTCGCCCGAGTATTAGTTGTTTCCCCCCGGACTACTTTACCCACGTACCTAGGCTGATTTCGGCCACAGGTGTTTCTCATCTTAGTCCCTTTATAAGCCTATATAAGCCTTTATAAGTTTTGTTTGCCCCGGCTACAACTCTGAGCGTTCCTTCCTTGTTTGGTTTGTCTACTGTGTATAACTTTGGATTGTTTACCGATTACGATTGTTCTCTGCCTGCCCCTGACCTATTTCCTGGATTATCAACCTGAGATTTGTCTTGCCTTTATTGCTCTGATTACTGTGTATCGACCCTGCCTGTTCACCACGAATAAAGCCAGCAAATGGATCCAACTGCTTCAGACCCATCATTACAAGCAGGATTGGGCACCCCTGTTGTAGACAGTAGGTTTGTTCAGTAGCTCACGGAGTACAGAGATGTACTTGAGAGGTTAGAAGCTTCGGTTTGAATACTGTGTAACTACGTATTAGACAAAGTATAAGGGAGTTGAAATTGCATTGTTGCATCAACAAATGGATTTTTATATCAGTTTTGCATTTATTAACACTATCGGTAGGTTTAGGGTTGGGACTGGTGTAGGCTATTTCCAACATAATAGAGCACTTACATATAATTAAATCGGGAAAGATTAAGCATATTTGGCATGTTGTCCAGAGGGAGGGGTCCAAGCTCGGCGTCCGCCCCGATCCCAAAGCCCCTCCCCCATTTTAAAAGAAAGAATTGCTAAAAGGTGAGGAGTCGGGTGGCGGAGGGATGCTGAATCTTGTTCTGATTGTATAATAAGGTAATCATTAATGATGTACCAGCTGTGCGAATTATCTGTGCATGCTCCTCCTGAAATTTGTTTAGAAACATCGCTTATGCCATGAGACCAGTTTGCCATTTTCATGGAGTCTTTGAAAGGAATTTTAAAGTAAGCTCAGTATGCAAATTTAGGGCACAAATTATGTGTACCTGAAAACTCAATTTTAATTTCCCAAAATGATTATTTCTATGTATTCATATTGCAAAACCACTTAAAAAAATTGAGCACATTAACCATCTTCAGTCAAGGCCAAAATAAATTTTAGTTATGCAGACATCTACATTTTTATCTTCAGCTTCTTGGAACAAAAACAAAATTTTGACCTCCACTCAGCCAACTGAGATATTAACCCAGAAGTAAAACAGGTTGCGAATGCCATTTCATAAGCAAGAAGGTAAAGTCACGGTATGAAAATAGTTAAAGGAGCATAGTTGGCATAGAAGAATCACAAGGACAATGCTAACACTTGTAAAAGAGCATGCACAAAATCCTCGTAGCTGCCTCAGCAAAACTGTAAACCAGTGAAGGCCAAGGCTGCTCAGGGTGGTTGATTCCAAAAGTTGACGCTCCACTGGTGAAAGACTCGTCTGGCTCCTATTGATCCATGGGATTTCACTGAGCCAATTATACCTCATTACCCACAGCTCATCACATGCCACTAGTCTGGGAAGACATCCCAATAAAACACTAAAGGCCCTCTCACACATCCCTTTCTGTACCACTAGCTGATGCAGGCCAATCGATTCCACAATTATGTTATTTTCCATACAGGTTAGCAAACATTTGCATCCACTTAGTGCACAGTTTACTGTGGTTCCATTGCTAGAAAAGAGACATACTAAAATAATGCTTTTATTGTGCTGACAGATGCAATTATCAAATATAACTACTGCATTATCTCGCCTCTGTGTGCTTTCCATTTTAATATTTGGGTTTAATCAACATCAATAGCCTGTGGTCATTCCTCTGTGTACTTTAAACACATTCACACTGCTATCTGCTAGATTTCGAGCCTTATGTGGATTTGTTAACCACAACTAGGAACTACACTTTATGCAGCTCTGCTAAACAATAATTATTCCATAATTTTTCACCAACCAAATTGATTTAATTGAGTCTGTCAAGCTTCCTAATCAGCTGTCTAAAATGGCATAGATACAGTACTTTTATAACCCTGATTGCTAATTTCCATTTTGAATGATCTGATCACAGATGGCTATGCTAAATATATTAAGTATATCAAGGTCTAAAATTTTCTGTGATCTGGAAAACATGGCATCCCATTGTACTGTAGCTTCATAAAATTAGGGTTTACCCACTGATGTTACATGGACTATTTTAATGATGTCCTGACTACCTTTTTGGGCCTTGAATCTGATAGTTGCATTGTTTTCTATGGAAGGTCAGAGAGCTCTTGGAAGGTCTTACGGGTTTTTGGGTGAACTGTCCCTGCATGAACCCCTGTCAAAACACTACTCATGACATAATTTAATAGTCTTGCATATGATGTAAAGGTTTTATAATTCAAATATATTCTATCTTAATTCTAGAAAGCAACTTGTTACACATTTCCCAATCAGAACTCATGAAATCTGAGAAAACCAGACTCCACACAGGAGGTAAACAAACCAGTCCCAAGTATGCTTGAGATCAATAGCAGATCAGACACAGGGGACCACCAATGTCTGAAGCAGTAAATAACACTATGCCTCATTGTCTATTGTCATTAAGTCTTATTATCATCATTCAGATCTCAAGAAAAGGCAGCATTGACAAGCCTGGGCTTCTTTTGCAATGATAAGGGAAATTACATCTACATTGGCTCTCAATCGGTTTTCTTTACAGTAAGTTTAAATTGTTCTAAATAAGTGCAATTAATTGTTTTGACCAATTTTTTAACAATATTCACAATTTTCTTGGTTATAGGTTGTTTAATGTTGGGTCTACCAAGACCACCATTTCTTCATAGTCTAAAAAAAACCATGCATTGCCAAGTGAGAACTGCATAGAAGTTAGATAGTCCAAAAACAAAGACAAAAATAAATATTTGACCATCAACAAACAATACCTATTTATATTATTTAATAGATTGTAAATTATGCAAAATGCCAGTTTTAGTGTAGTGTACCTCATGGCTTATTATTACTAAAGATATTGTTTATTATTGATAAAATGACATATAAAATTACATCTGGATATACTGGGCATTTACAAACATTTGTGAAAACAACTAGTCTCAGTCTCTATAAGATATCATAATTTTAGACCAACTTTTATTTAACTTTTTTTCCCCCAGTATACTTAAGACAATCTAAAATGTAACTATTTGTAACCTCTCAGCAGCCTATTCTGTGTATTTGAGAAAATGTCTTTTATGCCAGCTATCAAAACAAAAATGTAAAATAGCAAAAAGTGTTGTTATACTGATTACTGCAACTGGAATCATTCAGACAAGAAAAAGGCCGGCGACATCATGGCCATGTTTTCGTAGGCAGCTAAAATGCTGTCTAGTTATGTAGCTCAATAGATTTTGAGACACGACCTAACATTTGACAGGGGATCTCTCCCTAAAAAAAAAATCAGGATTGCGTTCCATGTCACTGACAGTTGATGCGGTCGTGGGCAAACATGTCATGTAAGATAAGGGTGGAGGCAGTAAATAATCAGAAATGGAGCTCATGCTCTCACTCTCTTGGGTCCGTGGATGTGAGAAATGATACCGCATGCGGCTTTAACGGTTTTCATACTATCCATGGAGATGCCACATTTCATGAGACAAATAATAATAATGCCGAACGCGATTCAAGCAAAATCGCGCCCGACGGCGCAACCACGGTTCAACAGATTTTCACCATTTTTCTCCAATAACGTAGGCGAGTCGCGGTACAAATCCGTCTCCTCGAGCCCCTAACATGACCGCCGCTTGCTAGTATCAGCAAACCCGATGACTAGAAACACGCATTGTCACCATCCAAAACATGTTACATGTGTCAGAAAGTGTGCCTCTCACCTCGCATATCTGTGCCCATTTTCCGCCCGTGCCCAGCAGCCTCTCCAGCAGGATGACGTCACGAGCGCCACTCTCTGCAGCAGAAGACGAGCGCGAACCAACACGCGTCGCGCAGCGCAGGGAAATAAAAAAAAGGGGCGTGTGTGACGCTCACCGCAACGCGCAGAATGCATGCCCTACTTGTCCTGCTTGGAGTTGGGGTTTTAAGTAAGGTGACTGTGATTCAGCTTTTTTAAACAGTGTATTACTGAAGATAAAGAGCAATTATTGCGGAAGGTTTGACATCAAGAAGGTACGCCACGCAGTGTAGACTACATTATATGTGTTTGAAACATTCAGTCGTCATATAACGTTAGATCAGATGATTTCACACTTTTTGATGGGGGGGGGATAAAACTGTGTAATGACAAAAAAAGTTTTATATTTATCATAGGAATTGATATATTTATGATGATTTAGGAAAGGGTATAAAATATCATGGAACATGATGCTTACTAAATATCCTAATGATTTCTGGCATAAAAGAAAATGACAACTTTGCCCCATACAATATATTGTTTGCTATACAAATATACCTGTGCTACTTGACTGGCTATGTGGTCCAGGGTAACATTTGTATAAAAACCTATTTAAATGATTAATTGTGATATTATAAAGACAAATGTTAATATTGGTATTTAAATATATACATCTAAATATTTCAATATTTCTGTTGATGTTACACTAGAGCCAAAGCTAGCCTAATTGTTAAAATATTACCTGAAAAATAGTATTTACGTATTTTATTAGCTATGTACTTTGTATTAAGTTGACAACTATTTTTCTACCGACCAGAGCAATGGCATATGTGGGTATAAACAAATATTTTTTAAATGTAAACATTCAGTTCAGTTGAAATTTATTGAAAAGGATTTGTTTCAATGGAAATATAGCTAGGGAGCACGTATGCGCACAGTACAGTATATACAGTAATTTGCTCTGGACATACCGTTTGCCTTATGTGTAGTTAAGACGACAACAAATTCCAACTTTCATGACCCCAGCCTGATCAGACACTGGTCAGAATAATCCTTCTGAACCGAACAGAGACATTTTTATCTAGTGCGACTTATGTCTAAACAGAAATGGGTCTCTAATGTAAAGGAAATATTACACATTAACATTGCTTATTGATCCTGTTGGCTTAATAATGAGGTTTGGCATAGAAAAACCATGCATCAAACCTGTCTAATTTGTGGTGGAAATAAATAATCATTTTAGAACTGGTCTGTTGTCCAGAGGTGTTGTATTTGACAGTGCAGTGATTGAGAAGCAGACTTTCAGTCGATACAGCAAAACATTAGCGCCATCTTGTGCTTGTATTGTAAATACGCACGAGGAACCGCAGTGTAAATCTAGCTATCACTTTTTTCCCACTTTTATCTATATAGCGCTTTTAACAATACAGATTGTAGCAAAGCACTGAACATTATCAAATAGGAGAATAGAGTGATGGTAATGTATAATGACGAGATTAAACTATTTATTTATTAAATGCAGAGACGGTCTCTGTAATCAAAACTACAATAATCACTAGAAATTAGGTGCCCCCAACTAAGCAAGCCTGAGGCGACAGATACCTATCTAGCTACAGGGATTGGACAAAATACTGTGAACACCCATTATTACAGGAGTTAAATCATTTTTTGTAGACTACAGTGAAATTTTATCCCTGGGTTGCATATCAGTGTAATATGTTCTGCAGTTTTTAGTACAAGCCATGGGTGCCCTTACAACAATTAACCATGGTTTTATTAGTAAAAGTGTAGTAACCATGTTTTGTTTTTTTTTCTTTTGCGTATTTATTATCATTTGTATAACCACAATTTTACCACAAACACCATGGTTAAACTACGGTTAGTGTAGAAAAGCCATGGTTAATTTGTGACTGCCATTGTTGAGCTAGTAGTAACCATGTTTTAATATTTTATACATTTGTTTTCAGTAAAACCATGGTTAAATGGGTGATTTGTCTATCTATCTATCTACAGTATCTATCATCTAAATGCTACTTCACCCAAAGGTGAGCGTGATTTCAAGATGTACAAGATGTTCCTGGATCAGCATGCTTGTTGATCCTGGAACAACATTCCAATCAACAAGTCAGAGTTGAGGAATAATATTTCTGGAAATATCTGTTTTAGGCTTATAATTATGGTTAGGTGCTTCTACACCCTTGTTAATCAGCTATCATTTCCCACTGATTTTGGGTAGGTTTAAGGGTAAGGACTGGGATAGGTTTATATTTTTGGACAGTAATGTTGATCCAGGATCATGTCTTACTTGGCAAAATCACGATGACCTTCACCCAAAAGCCACTAGTTTGGTCCCACAATGAACACTGCATGTCATAACAGACATGACTTACAGCATCAGGAGTTTCATCAGACCTTCATCTGTTCCCTCACAGATAACAATGTTCTATCTTGTTATCTGCAAGGGAATATTACACGGCTGTGTGCATTCTGGTGTCCTCGAATAGCCTTTAATGAGAGCAGTAATTCCTAAACACCTGCTGCAGATGAAACGCTGTCATCTTCAGCGCAGCTCAATTAAAGGAAGTGTTTTCCCCCAAACCTTCCACACACACACACACAAAATGCATGCACACACACATTCTCTCTACAGTCTTTTTAATTCAGACATTTCAAAAAGTGACAACCACACTATGGGCTAATTACTAGCCTGTCATCTACCTTTGTATTTTGATGGATTCCATTCAAGATGTGCTGCGATTTTCCATAGCTTTTTAGCAATAAATGCTTACTGAGGATATTATTAGCTTCTGTTTGCTTAGCAACGATAGCATGTGCCTGAAATGTGTCGTGTGTTTTTTTTCGCTGTAATTTAAACACTGAGACATTGGAGACGTGCAGTATTGAAGCAAAGCAAGAAATTAGAATGAAATCTCTCAGCTGCACTGAACTTGATTGCGTATTTGTGCAATGGTATGTTCCCCATAATAATAGTAAGTGGATTTCTATTGAAGCCAAATGGAAATCAATACACCTGCAAACAATATACATTACTCACATCCTGTATTACAAGAGTACTATCAACAGGGGACAGCAAAAGATAGAGCTTCTCAAAGGGGGCATAGAACTGCAGGCACTACAAGCACCAAAGTGCTGTTGCATATACTGGCAAAAAGAAATATGAGTGTGCATAGATTACAACTATTCAATATTGTGCACTAATTTTTATAATCAGCATATATTATATATTATATAAACATTATATTATATTTAGTGCAGGAAAACAATTCCTTATACTATACATCATACAGCCTAGATGCAAAAAAACTACAATTTTCACATCGACATGTGTCATAGGCCAGCTGACAAATATACTGAGACACCTAATAAGCAATTAAAATCTAAAGATAATAGCAATATAGAAATATAGTAAAAAAAATTGAATTCAGATTCTGAATTCGCTGCACTGAAAATGCAAACAAGTTTGTTTTCTCTGTGGAATTCTGTGTTCAAACAATGAAAAAGCAAGCATGTGCTAATAATACGACTCAAGTGGCCATTGAACATACTGAGAGGATAAAATGAACAAACAAGACCTAAGTGAAGGGCGTGATTATAAGCGGCACACAATATGCATATCAACCTAGATTAGGCACTAACTGCCACAAAAAGGATTGTTGGCTTACTGAAGACTTTGTAATTGCACAGGGAGGCGATTTTTAAAACTAACACATCAAGTGAAACTCGTGCACAAAAAAAAAATTCTAGTAATCTTTCTCTGTTAATGACACTGTGCAAATAAATGTGTGAAAATCACGTTCAGCAATGACAATAGTACAGACCTCTGCATTCTTAGCTTGAGCCACAGATGTTGCCATAGTAACAGAGTATATCTTATCAAGTATGGCTCTTGTGTGTGTGTGTGTGTGTTTCTGGAACTTATTTGGGCTTTCAGTGTAGGTATGACAACAGGCTGTTGAGTTGTTACACTGATTTGCATGTTAATAGATTTAACAGCTATGGTATGTTTGTTTAACCCCTAGCAAGGGTTCGCAACAATTGCAGTCATATAGCTTGAATTAGGATCAATATGGGCTTTTATGTAAATGGTATAAGATACTTGTAAACTAAAAATAGTGTCGCTTCAGATGGGAGCGAATCAATTCAGCTTTGGGGTGGATATGGTTGCCAGTGGTATTAACTGTACATTGAGCCAGTACTTTTGCAATTTTTACACCTCAGAAAAAATAGCCTACATCCAGTTTTGTAATGATTAAAATTTTGCACATCCTAAGGGAAACTGACAATCCGAGGCAGGGATGATTGACAGGTGAAACTGTTCCAATCCACGGCTTTGACGCTCATGCAATCTGCCGAGAGCTGTAAGGTGATGTTCATGATTTTCCCCTTCTTACGGGTGGCCCGTGGCCGTTGTTGCATATACATAAAGACTAAATTGTTTGAACCTGTTAGACTTTATAGCCCCCGCTCAGCTCAGGGAATCGCCTGGTGCACATCCCATTGTTAAATATAATGAGGGTGTTTGATGTGAGGGCACTGTGGTACATAATGAGGTGAGCTGCACATAAAAGTACATCTGGCCTATGCTGGACCGCTGTGGGAGAAACTTTGAGCCCTGGTGGCCTGGACAAAAGATTTGGGTCCATTTTAATGGACATCTGTAAAAACTACAGTTATAAACTTTGTACTGGTTTTAGAAGAAAATTATCTGGATTGTATTTTAATGCAATCTCTGAATTTAATGATTTCAAATACGTAAGTGAAATGTTATATATGGCATGACATGAAGAAATAACAACAGCATATTAAGAAAGACTAAATCCAGAATAACTGTGGCAACATCTCCAAGATGCTTCAAGAAAGCTCCCTGCAAAGCTAAAGTACTATTAAAAGTTTTAGGCACTTGTGTAAAAATGCTGTAAAATGAGGATGCTGCCAAAAATAATGTCATAAATAGATTTCTTTATCCATTACCTTATATTAACTAAATTAAATCAACATTTGATGTGACCATATGTTTGCGTTTAAAGTTTTTGCTGCTTTTTTAAATATGTGCAAAAAAAAGGGGCACTCTTTTGCACATATTTCAGGAAGCTTTACAGGTTTTAGTTTGTTGTGTTTCTTCATGTCATTTGAGTCAGACTGGATGATGATCAGATCAGATCTCTGTGTGGAGCACTGGCTGTTGTCAGACAATAATCTCAATGGATTATTACAATTAGGGGCAAAATTAATATTTGGAAATGTAAACTGATATACTGACACACTACAGCAAAATATAGAAATAATGAAAAAAAAAAATGGTGAAAATACTAGATTCTAATAACAGGGTAATTTCTGGTATCCGGTAACATTTTGGCTTCAAAATATAAATATATGGAACACATATTGGCCAAACTCGGTATTCTATTAGAATTTCCACCCTAAGTTTCACATTCCACATTCTATAAAAACCTAACAGGGTGGCATCCAACAGATGAACTGGTTGATGGAAAATGTTGAGCTAAATTAGTTGTAGTTTTTTTAGTCATCAACATTTAGCTCTCTAACCTTCTACAGATGAACATAATGTTTATCAGATATACTATACTATATCAGATGTTTTTTTTTTTTGTTTTTTGATTGGACAAACATTCTCCATAATATAGCCTAAAAGGGTGGAACTTTAAAAGTGGAACAAGCAAGAGAACATTTCAAAAACTTAAAAAAAGTTATGAGTGAGAGGTGACATTTACCTCCATTTGTACCGTTAAATTCCAGCGGGAAAATAGAAACAATATCACTTCTTGAAAATGATCTCAGTGGAATTGTAGTCTATTTTGGAAGGCAAGGAAGTACAGGTACATCCTAACAGGGTGGAAAATGAATTTAGGGACAGGGTAAATGAAGAAAGTTGATTACCTTGCACTGAGGACATGATAAAATTGAACGCATATATCAATTAAAAGGTTTGTAAAAAAAAACAACTTTTTTTTATTGTCTATTATCTCTTTTTAATTGATAAATTAAACCTATAATTTTATGTGACTATTTTAGAGAAAATATGAGTATGTAAATCATAGAGACAGAAAAGTTATCATATAACAGGAATTACCCATTATTGGCCCCCACTGTATAATCTATACATCTATC
>JAUMHE010000042.1:19970308-20003058 GCA_032359235.1 Enteromius mattozi
TATATATATGATATGATAATATATATATTTATATAGTTATAATTATAAATAGTTATATTATATACTTTTTTAAATTTTTTAAATGGACGTCAAACACATGGATGCCTAACATATACAGCTTCTTATAAACTTTGAGTGGTAAAAGTTCCACCTAACCATAACACAACCCTTAAAGAACTATTTAAGAGTGCACAGGGGGCCACTGTCATACATACATTTATGGTGTTTTATGTGCAAGTCACTTTGCAGTGTTTCTACAACAAACTTGTCAATGCTCAAGCACACACCAGTGTGAAAATGTCAGCATAAAAAGCAACATTTCTGTTCAGACACAAATGATATATGTGCATACAGCTCATGCACATATAATGGCACCATGATTCACAGGCAGCGTTGAGGAATAGTATAGCAAGTGTATGTATAGACTACTCCTGCTGAGCCCTGACAGTGTGAGTTAAGCACAGCCAACCCACTCATTTGCTAATGCCCTTTTGGAACAGGATTTCAACTATTACATTCTGATAGTGTGGGGGTGGTGGGGGTTGGGGGGTGGTATAAAAAAAACGGATAAACCTGCAGGAATCTGTTGCCATATAGAAATGTAATCTACAAACAATATTAAGCAAAAAAATCTGTTAACCCAAAACGCAGAGGCCAGAATAATAGGTTATAAAAGAACAAATTTTTTTGGGAATGATTATAGCACCACAGCTCTGGAGTCTGTTTCTGATAGTGGATTTCAGTATGTTCAGATGTGGTAAACTTCATTTGAGGTAACTGTTGCCTCACTGTGACACTCAATCGTCTGACACGGCATGTGAAACCACTGGCAGCGGTGTGACTGTGACTGACCACATTGTTTTCTCGCTCACGCTTAACAATCTCAATTTCTCTCCATATACCAATACATGTCATGCTGTTTCTTTCTTTTTATCTTAGCCAATTTCATCCTCTCTTTCTCTTTCTTTACCTCTTCCTCTCTTTCTGACATACGCTGACATGGGTGGCCCAAAGTGACATAGCCGTTGCTGGCCAAGCCTCATTACCGAGGCACAAATGTCAGCCACACCACAATCACTGTCCCGCTGAGGACAGGGTAACGGCCTCTACTCAAGCCTTTTTTTTGACTTTTAACTATGAATGTGTGCTATGGGTGCATGGGTATTTTTGCATTTTAGGTTAATGTGTTGAGTAACCGGGACGAATATCTTTATACTGGGGTTTAATAGAGTATATACAACTCATACTGTATATTTATAAAGTTGTTGTCATTAATGTCATTAATTTGAGGCAGCTTATCATGTTTGGATATTGACTTAAAAGTCCATTCAAAAAGTTGGCTGCAGCACTTACATGTTTATGTTTATTCCGAACATCTATTTTGAGCTAAGGTTGTATGTATCTTGACATTTAACCCCACATCAGATGCAATGCCCAGGTAGGTACAAAATTAAGGCTTAAGGCTTTAAATACCGTATTGGAGAGACAAGAGTCCTGGCCGAGTCTAAATGCTTAGACTTGGACTTGAGACAGACTCAAGTACTGCATCACTGCCTTCTAGTTACAAAAAAATTATCCTATCTTAAAGGAACATTGTTGTTTTATTTCGACTTCATAATGTTAAGGTTGATCCACTGATGGCAGATGGAGTTCTCTGACAATGTCTTTTATACTTTTCTAGACCTTGACAGTGTAATTCACTTGGCAGTCAATGGGACAGTCACAAGCCTCCCGCTTTTCATCCAAAATATCTTAAATTGTATTTCCGAGGACGAATGAAGCTTTTACAGGTTTGGAACGATATGGGGGTATGTGATTAATGAGAA
Source organism: Enteromius mattozi (assembly GCA_032359235.1). Classification (NCBI taxonomy): domain Eukaryota; kingdom Metazoa; phylum Chordata; class Actinopteri; order Cypriniformes; family Cyprinidae; genus Enteromius; species Enteromius mattozi. Next base: position 19,972,135 of record JAUMHE010000042.1, read on the forward strand.
AAATGTTATTTTGAGGTGAAGTATCCCTTTAAATTAGTACATGCAGTCATTTGTAAGGTTTACATTTACATCGTTTTCATCTTAGCAATCTGACTGCAATATTAGCTTTACATGCACATCAACTCAGCAAAAGCCACAGTGAGCTGTAACCAAAGCTAATTAGTGTGACTTTAATGACATATCTAAAAATATGCCACAAACCTACTTTTTATTATGTATTTCTTTGTATTTTTCTTAGGTACAAATTCAGTCTTCTCCATCAACTAGCTCATTCCATCTGGTGACATGTAGCTACTGCACAGCACATGTGCATTAGGAATTTTTGCTTTTTTGAACTTTTACACACATTCCAGTTACAGAAGATGAATTCTTTATCATATTATACATTTTAAACCAAAGAAAAATCCTTACAGGACAACAACATTTATCATAGAATTTTGCTCACTGGTGTGCTAGGCTACACCCTATCAAAAAAATACAAAACAATATTTAATTTCCAGCAGATAGAACCCACAAAAAGACATGCATGTAGCCTATTTGTTTATAATCACCATTCTCCTGCTTCATTATTATACAGACTGAATCGCATTAACTCATAACAGTTTGAAATGAACTGTTCTGGGGTCTAAAGGCTCTTTGCCTCCACCGCACCATCAAGGACAGCTCTGAACTGTTCCACCATGTGATTGAATTGCTTTCAGGCAATTCATCTCACTCAAAACGTTCACCTCTCCATTTCGTTTTGGCGCACCGTGACGCTTAACCCTTGTTGCCATAGTGATGTTTCACCGTGGATAACAGCGGTAGCCTGGACAAGACTCCTTGACCCCTTGGATTAACTTGCCATTTAGTGCGGAATAAAAACACCTCGGCAAGTTCTCGAATCCATCCACTAGTGTCTACCCTGACCAGTAATACTAATGAAGAAATTCGCTTTTGGAACAATGGTGAGAATCAAACACTTAAATGTTTGCATAACGAGCTCTTTTACCTCGCCACTTCTCCATCTTAATCATTTGCACTCTCCAAAACACCCACACCCTTCTTCAGGATCAGAGACAGGACCGTCGGGCCGGGAAGCCATCCGACGAATTAATCCGCTAAGGCTGATTGCCATCAGTAGCTTATGATTATGCACCCTGATTACGAAGCCCACCCGAGGACCACGCTACGCCGGCTACACATCGTCAAGGTGGATATAAAATCATGCAATGATTGCACTGGGACGGATCAATCTAGCGACCGCATCGTCTTTTAGCTTAGTCTGAAGTGCAACTATGATTAATAAGGTGTACTTGAGACCTATATAGCTAGTAACACTTAACGAGACCTCCGGCTTTTAAAAGTCGGGGCTTTACGCGTCATAAAACAAACACTTAATTTGACGGACATGGAGAAATTTCACTGACTGTGAACTGGCGACTTGAAACAGACAATGGATCTACCTGTATAGGCTAGAATGACCCTTTGATCAGTCGTTCTTGGGCTAAATTTAAGTACAGTAGACTACTTAACAACAAAATAGACTATTTTTCATGTGTTCACCGATTTGATGAAAAATTCATGTAATGCAGCTTTATTTAAAGATATAATTCTGCGCCATATCATCATATAGCCTAATTTTACTTTGAATTTAATGACTTCTGGTAACATAGGTATTTATTGGGAAGTTAAAGGTACAAGTTTTTGCTATGCACTCTGTGATACAGAGCCCAAATGTTTGCATCACCCTATTCCCTCAACAAATCCCAGTAAGGTTTTCCCTTCATGATTCTTACATGTTTTGTTCATTATGAAAATTTTCACAAATTCACTCAGCTTTTATAAATTTTGAGGCCTGAATACATTTGCTAGAAGTATAGGAAGCTATGCATAGACTATAAATGAACTACACCATGGTCGCATGACTTCAAATTTATCATAACAAAGTTTCAATCTTTGAAACAGTTTGAATAGTTTGTAAGTGTGTAAGTGTAAAGACAATGAAGCTGTGAAAATGGACTAGAAAATAGATTAATTTTTCTGATTGGTGTGATGACGTTTAATGTCACTGACAACCTCTGTCCCATTTAGCCACTTTTTAGCAATCGCCTTTGACAAGTGAAAGCTTTAAAAAACAAGGGGGTATTAGTGATGTATTTTATGTTGTAGAATAAAATGTGGAACCAGAAGTGCTTAAATGCTAACTTGTTTGGCCTATAAATACATCATACCTGCAGCACTATTACAGTGAAGATTCTGACACACCAATTATGTGGCTGTTGATATCTGTATGAGACATATGGCTGCCTAATGTAGGCTGTTGCTTTTTTAGTAACAAGGAGCACCATCAACCCAAAGAAAAACTTTCACCAAAGTTTGAGTTTTAATAGTTTTTTTTTTCTTATTTAGTGAAGGGAGTAGAATAAGTTTAGCAAATGGAACTATAGGGATAACTCCCATTCTCAGTTGTGGAAAATCAATTAAATATAGTATGCTCAGTTTCTGGTTTAAACATTAAAAATTAGGGGGTTTACACAGCAATACCATGAAACAACCATTTTCAGTTCCACAAACAACCTTTCAGTAAACAGTTCATAAAATAGCCGCCTTCTTTTTTTCTCTGTGTGAAGAACATATAAGGTTTTTCATGCAGCCATTAATGCCAATGAGGAACTTTTATGCCACTGAAGAACCATTTTTTTTGTGCCAGTTTTGGAAAGAACCATTTTTTTCTAAAGTGTAAATTATATATTTATACTTCTTTTTTTGTGTGTGTATCTGTGGTTCCACAAAAAAACCTTTAACATCATGAAACCTTTCCGTTCCGCAAATGCTTGAGGCTTGAAAAAGGTTCTGTAGATTGTTAAAATGTTCTTCACACTGTTTTTTTCACTCAAAGGTTCATTGGGAACCAGAAGTGGTTCTCTTTTTTGCCATTGCTGTGAAAACCCCAGATTAATTTTTTTAAAGTTTGTCTAAAGCAGTGGTTTTCAACTCCGGTCCTTGGGGCCCACCGCTCTGCACATTTTGCATGTCTTGCGGATTTAATGCACCTGATTCAGATAATCAGCTTGTTAGGAGAGAGATCCATGAACTGACATGAGTGTGTCAGATAAGAGAGACATACAAAATGGGCAGAGCAGAGGTGGTCCCCGAGGACTGGAGTTGAGAATCACTGGTCTAAAGGACCTTTTGTGGAATAAAAAAGGTCCCTGAATTTTAAAGGTTCTTCATGGAACCATCAATGCCAGTAAAGAACCTTTATTTCTAAGAGTGTAGGCTTCCATCTCTTCTGCTCCCTTTTGAAAATGTGAATATCATTCATAGAAAGCCACTACAGTACAAAAGCAGCACTTAAACACTTATCCATGACACACCCTGTTCCCGAAGAGGACAGTGATGGCATCAGAAGAGATCTATGCCACAGTTTGATCAAATACACTACAGCGTAATGTAACGCTTTGCGGTCCATCACACGCCGATCACTGACAGTAGCTAGAGTGTCAGGAAGACAGCGCAGGCTCTTACGCATTGGAGTGGGAGCCAGTGATGTACTGCCAGCGGGACGCGTCATGCGTACAGGGCAGCCTACATGCTGAGGAGTCCCTATCTCTGCTGCTTAGCACTTGGCGACAGATTGCAAGATCTCAGAGCCAGTGTAGATTTCTGCATGAAAAGGGCAGGACAGATGGGAGGAGTATATACAAAATAACATTTATAGCAAATGTTGCTTGCCGTACCACTTGAATGACAATTCTCAGTGAAAAGCTTTCTCCTTAAACACCTCAAGAAATTGTTTTATTCATAAATATTCGTCATAAAAATAACACACATCAATGTTCATCCAAAGTATTGCGTATAAACGGTCTTGATATGTACAAAATCATTTCTGCAGTGTAATTATTATAACTTAAGGCAAGTTCACATTTTCTACATTTTCCCCATTACCTCTATTGAATAATTCGGCTAGTACAATACAAAAGCTTTTAGACTGAAAGGCATGTTGAAACTGTTCTAGTATCATGTGAAAGAACTATTGAAAACTGCAGCAATGTATGCTTTCTAATTACTCAACAGCAGTTTCGAACCCTGTGCTATTCTACTTTTTTCTTAACACATCACACAATATAGGATCCATGTGAACTGGATAATTCATATTTCATGAATTAGGGTCACATGGTCACACAATAACACAATTGTGGTCTGGTAAAAAAAAAAAAAAAAGAAAAAAAAAAAAAAGAGAGTACCTGTTATGGAATAGCAGATACTTAGGGCAGACAGTAGTATTAAAAACGGCTTGATACATTCAAATTATGGACTGAAGAAATTCTAGACATCTTATGCATGCCCTGTGTTTTCCATAACACAAGGGACACATTGAAAACAAAGATATAAATAGTCTTTCAGTTGAAAATAAAATGTAAAAAGTAGCACTTGTTAGAAAAATACAAATGATCATTGGCATATAAATGTATTTATTTCTTCCCACTCGCTGTGTAAATCTGACAACAGTAGAACTGGATTGTTTAATTGTACAACACAATTACTAATCGATAGAGCATAGCAACAAAATGAAACAGATATAAAGGGGAAAATACGTTGTAAAAACCTTGGCACAAATGAATCCATAATGCCACCATGTTGTAAAACGAGGTAAATCTGACTTGTGCTATGAAGCATCTATCAGTGATTATTAATATCACGTAAACATTTACATGCATTTTTAAAGAATTCTTAAACAGGTGACAGCGTTAGAATAGAAAAGACCAAAAAGCACGAATTAAAACCATTTTTTTTAAGTTCGAAAGTGGAGATAAGTGCAATACATTCCAGCTGTGCGTTTTACTGCCGCATTACAATGCAAGGTCGAGGTTGGAGCTGTTCCATAGTGAAAGTGCTGAACTGCAGTTCATGTGTTCTGCAAAACGCTCCTCGATTAAGAAATATAATGGTCGAGGACAAATTATGAATAAAAAAAAAATAAACACATGATTTAAGTTTATGCGCTTGCTGCGCACACTCCAAGCTGCACGCAAGGTTCAATGTGGGAGGTCTAGTTTTAAAATTCTATCTATTCCCTATTTCGCGAAAAAGGGATCCGTCACCTCACTGGACCTTTACGCTCATGCGGGTCGCTTGAATCAGTTGCCACGACGTTTGCTTGAGCTTTGGAGTTGTAATCTGTAGCCTAAGCAACTGTTTTAGTAAGCTTGAATCTTCCAAGACGGTAAGATTTGACATCTCGCATAAGGAGCGCTCACTGCGCCGCTTAAATGGCCTCGGGCAAAGTGAACGGCCACGAGTTGACTACTTGTGGCTTCAACTCCATCTTTTCTTTCTGTTTGAGATGCACTCGACCGTGCCGTTTCCTTTCGTCGCTCCTGGCAAAGCGTTTGCCGCACACGTCGCAAGAAAAGGGTTTCTCGCCGGTGTGAGTGCGGGTGTGCGTGGTCAGGTGGTCGCTTCTGCTGAAGCTCCGCAAACAGATGCGGCACTGGAAAGGTTTGTGTCCCGTGTGGATGCGGATGTGCCTGTTGAGCTCATCCGACCGCGAGAAGCGCCGGTCGCAGGTCTCCATGGGACACGTGAAGGGTTTCTCCTTGGCCGGCCCGGTAGAGGAAGCGGGGTTCTTTCTTACACGACTAGGCTTCTGAGCCCGCGTGTAAGTTTGACTGAAAGACTCCGGCAATAGTGATGAATACAGTACCGAGTCTATTGTGGAAGTCGAGTAGGTTGTGTCGCAACTCGACTGGAGTTCAATATTTGGAAAAATGGTCGGTTTTAAAAGACTGGTGGGTGGGATATCCATAACTGGAGTGGAGTAGTTAAACATGGGAGCGCTGAAGCCCTGTGTGCAAGTATCTCCAAAGCACTGCTCCTGTTTAAGGGTACTCTCCACTTTGAATTCAGTCTCTTGGTTAGCGCAAATGGGAGAATAGGAGTCCAAAAGTTCTTTCACGTCCACCTGTTGTTGATCAGCTTGAAAACTATTCGACATGGAGAACGGCTCTGACTGGAAGCCTGCATCCAAGTACGACTTATTGAAGGTCCCCCACTCGTAGCAGCTGCTCTCGAATTCATTTTTGATGACCACCGGGAACGTCGCGCTCTCGGACAGCGGCTCCGCGTCTTGCGCTGAGGAGGCAAAGTTTAAATGCGCCGTAGCCGAGTCTTGGGCCTGCGTTGCGGTCTGGGAATCTGGGTAGCTGTGTCCTTGCTGTCCCGGGGAATACAGCGGAGGGCTCGTGCAGGTGGAGGCCTGCGTCTGGACCCCCTCGTCGCCGAAGCTGCTGCGGCTCGCGTTCATCGTTCCGTCTGCACACTGATGCGCATCCGACACAGGGGTAGTTGAGATGCCAACGATTTCGGTGATCATGTTGAGCAGTGTTTCCGTGCTGCAAGGTGTTCCTTGAGATGTTTCCACATAGAAGCTGCCTGAGTAAGCTAGGGAGGTTGCGTAGCTTTCTTTCGGACCCTGACAAGAGGTATACTGATCTGTACTCGTGGGCTCCGTTTTGGGGGTAATAGGCGCCCCTGGGATGGAGAAAAAACAGGCATGCGTCAGTGCCTTAAGTAAAATGTGCAATCAGTTATGTAACTACAGTTTCGTGAGTGGCTTAAATGAACTTGCACTATATTATTTTTCATGCAGCAATGCTGATATCTGGTCTATAATAAAAAGAGCTAAGATTTTTAAAGATCTGTCAGAAACTCACCGTGTGCAAACTGGGCAGGTGCTGTCCTTCCCGAATCCATGAAAACATCCTGGCTGTCTTTGGAGCCGTGAGTTTCCATCCCTATCGCAGAACTGTTACAGTTTTCAAACTGGGAGTAGAAAGAATCTTGAGAGTTCAAATCCATGTTGTTAAGCATCTTTCCGTCAATGGCTTTCCAATGGCTGTCAGTCCGAGCAGGTTATTGATAAGGGGGTATTGCAAACACAAGAAAGAGCAAAAACCGATCCGATAGTTAAGTCCGTAAAGGCGTTCGTCCTAAAAACAAATGTAAATACTTTGGAATTCCCCCTTTTTGAGATCTGCGTCAAGGTAATATAGCTCTCCAGCTATCTGTAGATGTGTAGATCTGTTGATTCTCACACCAACGGCTTCCCTTCGCTCGGCTTTTATACACTCCGTCTCACCGATCAGCCCTCCTACCCATTCATTGTCTCCAGTGAGAGGATTCCCCGCTGCGTGTCATCTTCGTGACCATATATGGACAGAGGATATGACGGGCTTCCCCAAAAAAGGAGAGTTACGGTTCTGACGCTTCAACAAGACTGTCGTTAAGTGTACGGGAACGACAGAGAGCAAGGCTTAGCTATGAATGTTTTTTAGCTAATTAAAACTAAAGCACTATGCATTGGGCTGCATTTTCGTAGATATCTGAACGCGCTCCTGACGAAAATTAGCGGCTTTTAATTTTCTGTCGCCGTCAAATCAACCACTAAATATTCAACATCGAATTGCAGCCTATTTCCATTCATTTTGTTTTATGAACGTCTTGTGAAACTGAACTAATTTACTACTAAATACTTAAACATCACAAGCTTTGACGACATGCTGTTGTTCATTGCGACATAAGAAATATTTGCGTAACAGTTAACTGAGTGAGTTTGTTTAGACATGCAGATAAGTTAATGTGCTACAAAGCCACTGCAGTGCTCTAAAAGTATGCTAAATATGCATAAAATCATAAAGTTATAGTATTACCTTATTAACTTTATCACTTCATTAGATTTTTGTCATTTCAATGACGAGGCTGTAAAATCATTGCAGCCCTAAAATTGACATTTTCCAAAACATAAGCTCGACAGACTGGATATACTTCGATACAGATAAAACACATTTCATAGAACATCATCCAATAGACAGAAAACAAAACTAATTATAACGTACAACAATAAGTAAACGGCCTTGAGGCAAATGTGAATATTTTCTTTAAACTAGATTGTTGAGACGCTCTGCCATCCTGTCGCGCGGAGCTGGCGGTAAAAGTACTCTGTTGTCCAGCACCATGGAGAGCGCCACTTCAAATAGCAGGCTACTCCATTCTACAATTATAGTTCACGGCCTGCAGTCTGTCTGTGTACGTTGCTATATCGGTGACATTCTTGCTGTCGGTCTAATATAACAGTCCAACTAAAAACGGTTTCGTTCTACCTTTTTTTTTTTTTTTTTTTGGTGAAAATACAAACGCAGTTAATTCAAATACTTAAAAGACCTCTTCATGATCACGTTTTCAATTTCTGAAAAGTCTACGTTTTCTATTTTTTGTAGGTTACATTTAAAGTGCATAAGCTAGCCTAATTTTGTTCTTTAAAAATAATCAGCAGATTCAAAATTATAAAAGGCTATGTGAAGGTCACTACATTTTCCCAGAGAAAATAAAATGAGATTTTGAACTTTTTATGGAACAGTAAAATGTATCTTTTGATTTTGGACATATTTATTTGTCATTGACCTATGTATTGCTGTCAAATCTAGGCCAATTTCTAGGATTTTGCCTCTTCAACAAGAAATTACAGCAATATTGAAAGTTATTAAACAATATTTAAAAACAGCTTTTCTAAGCAGGCATTTCACAAGAACAAAAAAGTAGACTAGATTTTAGATTAATAAAATTAAAGTTGTGTTTTGCAGCTTCTTAGCCAAATGTTCTAAAAATTACAACAGTAGCACATGGAAACTCCTACACTGGTGGCTTTACTCTCTACAACTACAATTCCCTGTTGCAAAAATCCAGTTTAATCTGGAAACCGTGCCTTGGAATATAGCTCGCTGACCAGCCAGCATGCTCAAAAAACATCTTGAACTGTAGTTCAAGCTGGTCTGCCAGCTAATGATCAGAGCGATCATGCTCCAAAACACAGCATGAAGCTTAAGCAGTATTTCATGGCATGATTCGCAAAACCCCTGTTAAAAGAGCCACTGGGGACAACGATGTCCACTTGTCCTGTAATAGGTAGGTGGGAACTTTATAAGAAGTTCAGGTAGCTTTAAAATCACTTGAGAACTGTGGTTTGCCCCATCCAACTGAGCAGTAATAGCTGTGACTGCCACTCTTGTGCAGTATTACTTTGCACAGGCCACTGGAGCACCAATGGAGGACAAAAAGAGACGAGGAAGAATATGTTGAGCAGTGGGCTGAAAAAAGCGAGGCACTCATTTAGCACATGCCTACTCAAGCATCCTTTGTTCACCAAATCTATTTATGTATTTTTTATTTTATTGTATGGCTTATTTTTTTTATTGAACAGCATGTGCATAGAATAGTCGAAAAATATTGGCAGTTGCAGTATTTTTCATTTATTTTGGAACGGCCCTGAGTAAAAAGATTGGCCATGTAACCCATTTAGGCGAGGTTTCCATAAATACCTATGCACGATGACAAAGAAGCAGCCATATGCACGATGGAATTGGCTTTGGCTGTGCACAAAATATTCCTCTTATTATGATGATACAAAATCGCACTTAACAACGAGTTTGACATTTTCTGGAGGTAACTGTTCGCATCACGCTACTTTCCCCTATTCGAGCCCCTAATATCCCCCTCTCCAGTGGTCTCTCCCAGTTGACCCAAACCTATTAAAAAGCTCTCCTCTTAAAGAGTTCATAACACTGAGACGCTGTTGTGATAACTGCCGAGTAGCGCTCACCTCTCGCCTCTGCAAAATGCCACGGAGCTCAGTAATGGATTTATGTAATTCCTGCACTTACCAAGATTATTATACCAAAGAAATGCAATGAAGGTAAAAGTGTAATGAGACCATCGATATGTCAGTATTTTCTTAAAAGTTTGTTTGAAAGGAAACGTTGGATGATCTGAGCTTGCACTGCAATATCTACAGATATCTCAAGCCCATTGGGTCTTTGAATAGAATCGAATGACAAAATAGATGGCTATAGATAATATTGGTTTGTCAGTATAAGCTCCTGCCAGTGCAATGCATGAAAAAATGAAATGAATACTGTGTCTCTACTATGTCTTATTTTTTTTTTCCCCATGCTCGTGATCCATCTGTTCATAGCAGCATTTTGTAGAAAGCATAACAACACCATTATCAAATGGCATAATCGTATCCACACATAATTTGACTAATTCCCAAGGCAATGATTGAGCTGAGGGAAGAAGCAGCACTGCAAAGTTGGAAAATAATGCAATATCTTACAGTACAAAAACAGAGCAATAAAAAGGAGCAACAAAGATTCATATGAAACATTACGATAAAATAACTTTATATACTTTGCAATAACTATTGCAAAAAGCTTGGGTTTCAAGCTTATGGGCTTGAAATGCATGAAAACGTTCTGAAAAGAGAGGCTTTGGAGTACTTTCAAGAATGTCTGGTAGGTTTTCAAGAGGCAGAGGAATCAAACGCCTTCCACATCACATTTCTGCAGTATGTCCCATATTATAAACCCCCAACGGCACCGGATGAAGGCTCATCTTCCTCAAACCATAGCAACAATGAGAAACCGAAAAAAGGGATTGGGAGAGCTAACATCAGAGATTCCGCGACCGGAAACGCGACTCAATGCAAGCTTGCATCATGCTGCCAAATTATTTCGCTTTCTTTTCCCTTTCACTTGCATTCCCATGCATGACAATGCTCCAGCGCTTGAACCCCTTTCAGAAAGCACGGATCTTTTCAACCGGGCGACTTATCGCACTCCTCCGTCTACGGAGTGTGGGAGTGGGGTTAGGGAAGCCCGACTGCAGAACCGAAACCCCACTCAGCGAGCTGCAGGTTTCCCTTGCAGTTCCAGAAATACACCCTTGTGCTCGCCCACCCTTGTCCCCGGACATCCATCCTCGCCTTTCAGGCTGGGAGGGGCCAGAGCTTAGGCTTTCTTCCTGATCGTGACTGCGGAGGGTTCCAGCAGTTCCCCGCCCGCTCTGACTGACACCCCCACATTCCCAGCAACCTCTTCTCTACTCTGAGCCACAGCTACAGAGCATACCAGCAGGCCAATCTGGCTCTCCTCCAGCTACCTGGAGTTATCTAATCACGATAAATGAGGATAAATTAGCTTAGCACCACGGCGACAGGGCTCCTTCTTGTTACGCAGCAGGGTGCTCCATGTTGTAGCACTCTCGCTTGTTACGGGGACGAGGCCCATAACTTTTCCCTCAACTCCCCAGCTGCCACCTGAGCGATTTGGAGAAATCAACAAGCTCATTGTGCGCTTGCATGGCGGTCCTTTTTCCACTGTGTAATGCGAGCAGCTAGCACTGCGTATTCTTTCATAACGACTGACCCTATCAAGGTGATTCGGTAAAAGCCTATAAAAGAATTCATCACCTTTTCTGAGGGACAACTACAGACTGAAAAGGAATGAGTCTATTCAAACAGATTGCACTGCTGCTATGAGGAAACCAAATAAGAATGTGGCGTCTCTCTCTCTCTCTCTTTCCTAGCTAACATAAGTAACTATGGTAACAGGCGCTCTGCATGGCACTGCTTCCACAAGCTCTCCAGAAATAAAACTGTTGGGCTAAGAGCGAGCAGGTAAAGACAAAAGATCCCGGGCGCCACTATTTATAGAGGCAGGCTTACATAATCTCCACACAGACCAGCGCTGGCCGAGGGAGGTTGAGTTTTGGGGTGAGTGGCACTGGGGCACCGGCCCTAGAATCGAGTGGTGTCTGGAGGTTACACTGAAGATTGTGAGCAAGCATGAAAGGCTATAGGAGGGGGAGTAGTGGGAAAGAAATAGTTTGAACAGAGAGGGGAAAAGACGATGGTGGATTGGATTTGATGGTTGCAATGCTAAAGGGTGAACGCTTGGCAAAGCTCAGCATACATGCGCTTGTTGATCAGCAACTCAAGCTCCCATGGGATGCATATCAGCCTGTGGTGGTGGGAGATGTTCGCCATTGAACGTCACTGTATCAGCGATTACATCACCAATCGATTTACAGAGGTAACAAGTGCTTATGACAGATGGAAAGAACGCTGTCAGGGATAACAAACACAAGACTTTACCCACCGGCACTGTGAGCCACACTCGCTACGCTCCACACAAAACCAAGAGAACACAGCCGAGGGCCTGAGATGACAACATCACAGTCTGTGCGGCTAATGAAAGTGGAACGATTGAGGCAGAGCGTGGATGCAAACAGGTTTATTAAAAGCAAGTCGATACAGTAGCTTGTTTGAAAGACAGCACTGTCAGAGATGGTGTCACAAAATACATTTAGTTTGACACCAGGAGCATGACTAAATGGCTCCCCCTAGCAGTCGTACACAGTCATTACACTCTCCAAGCTATAATATTGATTCTTTAGAGCCTGACTGAACGAGGTGTGAATGAACAGCTTCATTGTTATCCATCAGTTGATATAATCAGCAAATGAATCTCTCACACTTCATAAAACAGGTAGCTTTGAGAATGTAATGCAATAATTGTCCCATTACGAGGCAAAGAAAGTGTGACTCACGTAAATATGCCCCAACTACTCTTACCAATGGATGCAAACTGAGGCTCAGGATCTCATCAATGCGCAAATGGAGGAACTCTGACTCATCTATTTATGCCCGTGCGTTAGATCTCGCTAATGCTGTTTTGGCTATTATCCCATTGTAGCTACTGTGCGTCTGAGGAGAGCGAGGGGGATTGCGCATTGAGTGTTTTAGTCACACCGAACAACCAAAAACTACAAAGGCTGGGAGATGCATTTTAAATGGCAATAGCTAGGAGGGCACACATGCTATGATGCCCAAGGGGAATGAAAATTTAGTGGAAGATGTGTGTTTATCCCCTCTCTCATCATCATTCGTCATGCTCACGTTGCCACATGGTTCTTTCGTTGTCTAAAAAGATGCTGAAGTAAAAAAATTAATAAATAAACATGTCAAATACAGCATTACTCATCAACAGGCTTAAGTCTCCAAAACACTGCTGACGCAACCAGGGGTGTGTAAACAAAGGGATGTCAACACTTTTGAACTTTCCCTCCGATCATCATCAACAACACACTTAAATGATCACAGTTACAAGCTTAGTTACCTTTTTCTCTTACAGGCCCCCAAAGAGGTGCTTTTTAAGTCAATGAATGCATTTGAACACCTGTACTCATTCAAGCTAGACCTAAAGCACTAAACAGAATTAAACAATAGGGTTTTTCGGTTTACTCAATCAGCCAAGATCAGTTAATATTTACCTGACCTACCAATATTTTAACTTAAAGTAAATATTTAGCAATATATCTTAATATTTTCCAGAAATGGCAATTTTCTTTTTAATTCTTGTTTCTTTGTTAGTGCTCTTAACAAAATAAAACAAAAATGTTGTCGTACCTGCTAAAGAATTAATTCATTAGAAAATTGGTATGTAGTTGGTATGTAGTTTGGCATAATCTTGCTAATGCTTTCTATAACAGGTCATTTTTGACAGTATGAAATATACATTTGTACAATTTAAGCCAAGATTAATGAGCCTAAAGTTTGGCAACACAAAACTGTCTGGAAAGGGCAAATGTTCTTTCAGCTGACCAGAAACGCTCTCACAATGGCAAAGGGTCGGTGGACCGTCTTGTTGAATATGGCACTTCACATTACTGTAAAATGCATTGTGAAAATACAATGTATTCTTCAGTTTAAGCTTTAGATAACAAGAAGTAAGAACCTCACTCTCGATTAAAAATATGTGCAGAAGAGCAACTTGTCTTCATTTGACAATGTGTCAAGAAATGTTGACTGGGTTTCTACACAGACACTTATCTTATGGCCACAAATTTATGACTTAAAGAAACTGAGAAAAAGAATAAAAATTACATGTATAGACATAATATATTGGATGAGCACTGTGCTACGTCTGAACTGACAGCACTATATTTTATGTATAAACATTTTCTATTTTTAACTGTTTTATTTTCATTTTAAACCTTTTTTAAAGTTTTTTAATTCTTTGTTTTATTTTTTGATTATTTTCTTTTCTTTTATGTAAAGAACTTTGAATTACCATTGCGTATGAAATGTGCTATATAAATAAACTTGCCTAAACTGTGAAACAATATCAAAACAACTTTCAAATTTTAAGCCATATGAACATTTCTTCAGATGTTTTTACACATCTAACTAAAATTGTAAGAAAATACAATTAAGCTGAAAGTGTATTTTTTTTTAACCACAAAAGCAAAGACTGTTAAAACTAACTTAGTAGATTGGCTTGACAAACGCATACTTGAGAGAAAAAAAAAAAAAGAAATTTAAAGATGTTCAGACAAGGGGTCTCTAATCTCGGTCCTGGAGGGCCGGTGTCACTGAAGAGTTTAGCTTCAACTCTAATCAAACACACCTGAAGCAGCTAATCAAGGTCTTAGGTCAGGGGTGTCAAACTCAGTTCCTGGAGGGCCCTGCAGAGTTTTTTCCAACCCTGGTCCAAAACACATACTATGCAGTTTTCAATTAAGCCTGAAGGACTTGATTATTTGGATTTTTAATTATGGTTGCATCTAAACTGTGCAGGGCTCCGGCCCTCCAGGAATCGAGTTTGACACCCCTGTCTTAGGCATACTTGAAACTTCCAAGTGGGTGTGTCGAGGCAAGTTGGAGCAAAACTCTTCAGGACACCGGCCCTCCAGGATCAAGTTTGATGACCCCTGGTTTAGACCTTACAAACAGAAAGAATGATACATAAATTGCAATTCAGCATATTCCTTTTTCTGTCATTGGAATTTATCTTCCTTGAAAGTGTGGCCAATTCAATTCAAATTCTAATCCATGAATTACATATAGAACAAAGACAGCAAATCTCCAACCCTAGTTTATAAATAAGGTAAATTAAGTACCTCTTAAAAAAAATTACCATACATCAATATATAATTTGAATATAAAGTATAGGATTCAATTCACTTGAAGATGGATTTTATAGGAAGTTTTTAATTTATTCTGTTTAATGAAGTCAAACAGCAGTGGGCCAAGATAAGTGCACTGTCTCCTCCTGGTTCACGCAAGTGATATTGTTTTGCCTGATCCAGAAAAAGCCTGCGGCTTTTCAAACCTGAGGATATAATCACATTAAACTGGACGTAAAACTGAAATATTTAATCAGGACTCATCATTATTATATTAAATGAACAAATAAAAAAGTCCACCAGTTATCTAAATGACGTAAAAATGAATAACACTTTGTTTTAACAAACATATGGCACCATATGTATCTTGATTTAGCATTCTGATTCTGGCCTGCTACTGATTTTTAGTACTCTTCAGCCATTATCAGTACAGTCAGAGCCGACCAACCAGTAAAGGGGTGGCTACCCTGCCCCCTTCCAGTGCTATCACTGTACTGTTCCCAGATGTATCCAGTGTCCATATACTGCTTGTAAACATTATTGATGAGGTTAGTCCTGAGCTCTTGATATAGAGTAGCTGCCTTCTCTTTGTATGGCCCTTCTATGCTGCCATAGTGATGCAGTGCTCTAACTGCCAGGTAGTTGATGTTGATCCAGATCGCTCCTCGCCAGTAGGGGGCATCGTGTTCAGTGTTCCTCTTCATGTAGAGGGGATCTGAACGTGAGAGCGAGCGCAGACCAAAGGGTGTCCAAAGGCGGTCAGGATCTTGAATGTCCCGCAAGATATGCTCCATTCTTGGCGAGTCTGGTGTCAAAATTTGTAGCAAGAATGGAAAAAGGCTAACATAGCCTAACGCATTCACGTACTGCAGCTTAGGGGCTTTACGAACAGAGCGAATCAACCTCGTGACTGGGAACTGGTGCCGTGGTTGTCCAGGAGGCACAAACACTTTCTCCTGCTGAAGTGAGACTGCCTGAGTGTGGTTTCCATAATCACTGAAGGCGTGCAGATTCTCGGACCAATGCAGTTTGTTTAAGAGATCATTGTTGCTGAGAGCACGATGTGTGTTTTCGTACACCTGGTGGGGTTCCCCAAGTATTCGTGCCACATTCGCCATGATGCCAGAGGCCAGGGTCATCCAGCAATACAAGTCCACATGCCTCTCATCAGCAGATGGGTGGGAAGCCCGTGGGTAGTCGTCCAAGCCAGAGGTCAAAGTCTTGGGATTTAGGAAAAGGTTAGTGTCTTTGTCCCGGCCTCGCCAGCGGTAGGAGTTAGCAATTGGTCCAGCTTGTGTGGTGTTAAACCATTCAAACCAAATCTGGAGTCTTGGGTACAACCTTTGCAGGAAAGGAATCATGTTTTGAGAGGACAGCAATTCTGGTTGAGCATCCAGCTGTTCTAGTAACTCTTGCAAGGCCAGGAAGAGCGTGGGCGGGTTAGCGTTTTCATTGTGCTGCACTATAAACTCGGACGGTACTTTACTGCGTGCTTCATCATCCAAGATTTGTTCACGTGGGATCCAGCCCTCTACATTGATAAGATCGAGCCAGTGCGCAATGACCTCCTGTGTTAACTGAGTGTCCCATTTGCTGATGAGAAGCTGATGAAATCCTTCGTCCCAAAGAAAGCCCCTTGGAAAGAAAGAGCGAGATGGCACTGCTGTAAACAGCGGACCTTCAGGGTAAAGCACAGGGTGCTCGTTGTAAGTCGACTGGACAACCGACTGTCCGAAGAAATATCCCATGCCACCAAGCATGTTGCTTAAAGCTGCCTTAGCAAATTCGATCTGTGAAGATGTGAACCCTTTAGCTTGGAGGCCAAATGAACTCTCAAACTTCTCATCAAACGCCACCTTATGCTTCTCCAGCTCATCTGTGAGAATCGAGCCCACAAGCTGATTGGGTCGTTCAAGGAAGCTCCCGGATTCAAACAAAACTTCAATCTGGAAAGGGGTTTGTACAGTTACTTGATGCAGCACAAAATCACTCTCCATCTTGGGATCTTTCTGTTGGTTCTGGTGGTTAGCAACTTTGTAAGAATCCACGGCAAAATACGGCCTTTTTTCACCTTTGGTAGGACTGAAAGTAAACTTGTGATTTAGGCTGTTCTTCACTATATCTGTTAGCTTATCAAGACCAGGGCTCTTAGTTTGCAAGTAATTATATCTGAAAAGAAAAACAGTAAAAATGCAGAAACTTGTTAAAATAGTAATAATACGACAGAAAACCTTATTTTTGCATTTTGTTTTTCTGAGAATCATACAAATAGTAAGAGTTTCTGTATATTAGAATACACTAATTTCCAAAACTAAAATTGTTTCACTTGTTTTGTTGCATTTTGTAGAAAAAAAGGTGCAAATAAATCAGTACTAGTAACTATTTATAATAAAATACTATAATAAATATTACTTTAATTTTTGTTAGTTATTTATTTATTTAGCAGTAAGCTACTGCTAAAAATCTACAATCTTCTCAGTTACTGTTGTTAACAACAATACTTACTACAAAAGCTTGTAGTGCACAGGAAATATAAAATACCTGGCATATTTGCCACTAGCACCTTCCCCTGCGGTGGGCTTGCCAAACGTTATCTTGAAGTTGCCAAGCTCCTCAGATGTTCCAGTCACAGAGCTCAAGCGATTTTTGTCTTCTACATGGGCCAGCAAGGAACCTTGAACATCTGTAGCAGCGTAGAACATCAGCGAGATCACAGGAGCCGAGGAAGCAGTGCTCTGACAATCAGAATTAATAACAAACTTGATGTGATGAAGCTATTTCAAAACTGAGATAAATTAAAACTCTCAATTTTTGTATGATTTTGTGTTTATTAAGTTACCATGTTAACTTTATATCATATATATGAATCTACCACAAAGCTGTGATGTTATGTGAATCTGATAAACTATGTCTTCTACCATACTTTACAGTATCTGACCTTCAGAAAATCAAGCAGATTGTACTCTTTCTATTAAATTTCATAGAATTAATTTTGTGTTTTATTGGCCTTCAATCTGTGGCTCTAAACCTGTTCACATATCAATTTTGCTACAATGTTTTATTTAATGAACTGTCATGACTTTTGAAGTCATTTTTGCTGCTGTGACAACCCTAACATCCCCTGGCTATGTGCATTGAAAACAAATAATACTTTTGTGCTTTTTTACTCCTATTATTTTTAGAATTAAATATCCTAATATTTTACAATATTAAAATAATCAGTGCTGGCTGTTAAACACATAAACGGTTAAGAGCATTACTCCTTGCTTACATGTTGTTTTGCAGTAATCCTCCAAGTCCAGTCTCCACCATGATCTCCACCCATACGTTTCACAAACTCTGTTGTCAGGGTGAATTCACGGTCATGGACCTCCTGGACTCCAAAAGAGACTCCGTCATGCATTAGCCATCCGTAGCCCAGCAAATGGTCCCCTTGCTCACAGGTGTGTCTAAGATGTACATCCATTTCAGCAAACTGACGCATCCACATTAAGCCTAATTAGATCAATAGGAAAAAGGCAGGCTTGTAATAACCTCAAATCATCACAAAGGCAAGTAAATATATAGAAATGGTGCATAACGTGTGCATGGGAATCACCCCACCTGTCACAACAGATCTAGGACTTCTTGTTTTCATCCCGAAGTAAACCTGGGGCCGATAGGTACCCCAATATCTTTCAGGAGACACAGCAGAACTTGAGCTATTAGCATCCAAGACATGTGGAGAGGGGTGCAAGGTTACAACCCTCCTGGCCAAGGATGAACGCATATAAAGAGCATAGAAGAACCAGATCAGACTGAAGATACACAGGCCGATGGATATATTGATAAACACTTTCCCGATGTCAGTTTTCTTCTTCTTCTCCTTGCGTGGGGGAGCTGGTGTTTTTTCCTCCTTTCTTGGGCTAGGTACTCCATCACCTGTTGCAACCCTCTTCCTCCGCCTACCCATCTTTCTTTTGACTTGAGCAAGCTGGTCTAGGGACGACAGTCATTCAAATGCACCTGCAAATGCCCACAAGTCAAGAGGTTAACACAGTGTTTACTGCATAAGATGCTTATAGACTACTGTTACATTACAATGGGCAAGTCCGGGAATTAAACGGGACTATCATTTTAATTTTGCCCCTACAAAAGGACTATAATTGTACGCTGTCTATGTACAATGTGCTGAAAATTGCTAGCTGAACAAAAGAATGAGGAATGAATTAACCAGCGCGTGAAAGAACTGATGAATGAATGAATGAATGAATGAGATTCAGCTCGACGGTTTCTATGTACCACGTCTGCAGTTAGCATTATTTCTGTAATAAATGTGAACGATGCAACGGGCAAATTAACTTTAACGAGGCAAGCATCATTTATATTTTACCCTATGTTACCTTAATATGTACGTGTCAGTACTCCACTGAACTTAATCAGCAGCACGGACACTTCCGCATTTCCTAGCGAAGATGACGACAACCGTAGATGAAGGTTCACCGTTATTCAAAATAAAAGTCCCCCAAGCGTTACCCCCATACTTTTGCCGCCGACACCTCCAATGAAAATTGAAAAATTAAAATAAGCACTGTCAGCATTTGCTTATCACTCTTTAGTCATGACCATAACGTCGTTCAAACAATCAAAATGGCTTTCTTTCTTCTGTAGAGCACAAAATAAGATATTTTGATATCCAACCATACAGTGAGAGATTAAGTAAACCATCCATCATCCTTTTAGGATATTCAGTGAAACATTTTCCCAAAACATGGAAATGATCTATGACATTGAAGGTTATCAATAGTCTAATACTTTTCTATAGGCTACTTAAAATAAATAAATAAAATAAAAATATTCTATATATATATATACATATATAGAAATATTACACAAAATATTTCAGAACATAGCATATGCCAAAACAGATGTCATTTTTAGATCAGGCAGGAACTGGTAGGCTTGTGCTTTTGCAACCAGCTTAACATCACAGAAAACATCCAACAATGAATTGTGTTTTGTGTGAAAGTGAAAGTTTCTTTGTTGTACAATTATTGCTATTCATACATTTTCTCTGTGTGTGTGTGTGTGTGTGTGTGTGTGTGCAAATCGTTCTACTGAAAATAACCTAGCTAGACTGCCCAGACAAAAGTTGTACTGACAAATAAATAGTAAAACCTGCTTGAGGCACATTCCTTTATTTAAAGGCCACCCTCCAGACTTATATATAAATGGTCCGTCATGAGCAGGGTACAACGATTTAGAATTGTGCATGACGTGGATAAACCTCTTCAGAGAATCCTCTTCAGGCTGTTATCAAGAATTTAGGTAGGCTATAATAGACATTTCATAATATTTATCTTTTGTCTTTAAGTTTGTGATTATGCATATCTTATTGTTTCACTTATTTATATTTTTAGATTAAGCCATAATGACTGAGTGTTCCCTCTATAAAATGATCATCCTCTTTATCATTCTGCACAATGAAGACAAGTCTATGGCTTTCAAGGTTCTCTCAGTTAGTTCCATTACACACCAAGAAATAACGCAAAAAGCAATTTTGCAAACAACAGCAGAAGTCTGTAAGGCTCAGGCACTTCAACAAGGAAGAGATTTTGTGCTGGTGGGTGAAGACAGGAATCATTATTTTATAGTGGTTATAAAGTTGATTCGTTAATTTCAAAAACTGCTTGTTATCCTTTTTACATTTTGAGGGTATAAATAAATTACTACATCAAAAACACATATTATGACAACATATTTAAAACACTGTAAGCTTCAAAGGTACACTCTTAAAAGTAAAGGTGCTTAAAAGTTTCTTCACAGTGATGCTATGGAAGAACCATTTTGGTTCCACACACACAAAAAAAAAACTTTCAGTCAAAGAACCATAACCATCTCTTTCTTACCTTTTTTTATAATCTAAAGAACCTTCTTTCTTTTGTGAAACAGAAAGGTTGCTCAGATGTCAATGGTTCTTAATGGAACCATTTAGACAAAAAGGTTCTTCTATTCCTTCGTGAAGCACCTCTATTTTTAAGAGTGTAACTGGGCTGAAAATGAATGAACAGAATTTTCTTTTAACAACTTTTACAAGTTCATGTCATACTAAAGACAAAAGTCACAGCTTGCTCATGTCTGCAAATGTCTGTATGTTCAGGTCCATATTTTAGTAGCATGGACATCAGTAAATGTGCAAATGATTGAATATTTAAAAAGAAGGACCTACAGGTATCGAAATTGTTGAATCTGTTCATTTTCATGAAGGAAGACTGTGACAGATATACAATCTATTGAAAAGGAAAGTACTTCATGTAAGTGTTTGCATGTCTTTTCTGTTTCAGCCAAGCGTATTGACAGTTGAGTCTCTGACAAAGGCTTGCTCGTCTCCAGCATCAGCCAAAGGTTTCCAACAAGCCATTAGTAGAATTCGCAATAAAAATGCCTGGGTTGATGGAATATACTTTGCGAGTGCAAGACGCCACTTTGATGGCGAAACTTTTTTGAACAACATTGCAGGTATGGCAGATAATTATAGTGGCATTATATTTATTTTCTGTTCTATACAGTTCATATATGCAACAACTTTTGCACTTCTTGCAAATCATTAATACTAATATATGTTAATACATTCATACATTGATGTCTCAGTCATAAACAAAATGTGTGAATAGGTGCTTTTTAGTGGCTTTTAATTAATATTTTTAAATGATTCACTGAAATTGTTAACTGAACGCACAAGTTCACAAGTTAAGTAAACATTAAACTAAATAAAACAATTTTAATCAAACTAATTAAAAATGCCCCACAGCCAGAGTTTAAGCAAATTATCTGGCAAAACAAGCTAAAACAGTTGATTCATATGCTGTGCAAAAATATCAGTCTTTTCTGATTTCTATACTTTACTATATTTAAAGAACCTACAAGACCCACCTGTAGAAACTGTGATGGAGGTAACTGTAGAAACAATATACTGGAAGACATCATACAAGAGAAAAAACTGACATCAGGATACTTTGGATTCTCAAAACCATCTGGTACTGAAATCATCAATCAATCAATCAATCAATCCAGTTTAAACTAATCAACATATGAAATATTACAGGAAAATGTAGCCACAGAACTTCATTTGACATTTCAAGTTGGTTTACACCTAAAGGTGGAATCAATAAAGATTCACGATCATCTGAGCATGGTTACCTTCATGACACTGCTGCGATGATGGCAATCGCTGCAACCAGAGAACTCCTGGAAGACATTAGAGGTTTTTTGGGAAACTCTAACTTTTTGAGGTATAGGTTTACTATTTTTTTTTTCAATGCTGTGTTTGAATGAATAATTACATCTGCTTTTTAATTAGATGTCATGATCAGTTAAGTCAATCACACCGAATGATATAGACCTAGGTAAATCCCACAAGAAGAACAATCAGATAAATTCTGGCTTACAATACTGTTCACAGTTCACACACAACACTTGCTTTCAGCATTATTATTATCATCTGTGCAACCGAATAGAACATGGTATTAAAGTTTCAAAACTGACTATAAAGGCATTTTTTTCATTTGGCATAAACATACCAGACTGGATCATTTACATAAGTCTACATATAAGACCCTGGGACACAAAACCAGCCATAAGGGTACATTTTTATAATCTGAAAGCTAAATAAATAAGCTTTCCATATGGATTTTCTTAGGACAACATCTGGTCGAGATACAACTATTCGAAAATATGGAATCTGAGGGTGCAAAAAAATAAATAAAAAAATAAAAATATTGAGAAAATCACCTTGTCCAAAAGAAGTTATTAGCAAAGCATACTAAGCAAACATTTTTTGGCTATTGTTACAGATATACCCATGCTACTTAAGACTGGTTTTGTGGTCCAGGGTCACATATATAAATGATTCATCCAGATGATTTTTTCTCTTTTTCTGAAATATTCAAATCAGGTATACCAAAATTAATAACAATAATAAATATGTATGGGGGCCAAAAATAACTAATACTGAAAATACTGATTACATAGTATTATATTTAGATTATATAATTATATTACATTTATTTTATTTAATCCATGACAGACATGTTTGTTTGTGCGCACAAACACAATGGTAATCATATTCAATATGTGACAATGAGTTCTGTAATCTTGCTAAGGTTCTTACTAACAATGAATTTGTGGACACAGTGTTAATAAGAAATGTACTGTGAAGAGCTGACAGATTGTTAACGGGAGTTATTGGGACATTGCAGAAACCATTAAGTCAACACTGAACCAAAGTGAAAGTGATCAACAGCTTCAGTTGTTATAAAGGCAGTGTAGGGAGGTTTTTTTCAGATTTTTTCTTTATAACTTTATAACAGGTTATAAAGGTGAACTGAAAAACAAGTTGCATTAACCCACTGAATCAAATCAAAGCCTACCTCAAAGTATCACTTTACTGCTGTATAGAATAGTAAAGGTATTATTATTTGTATATGGTTCAAATTCTTTCAGATGTCAGGTATCTCATGCATTCAAAAAGCGAAAGTCTATTTCTACTGTTGCAGAAGACTAGGCAATTATTCTAGTGGTAATTAGATTTTAGTTATTTACTCAATACATTAATCAGCTGATGACCCAAGAACAATCAACCAAACTCCCTCAAGGGAATTCCTGACAGGTGTGTCTGTAAAAATTTCAGAATATCCTTGACTATTTTGGCATCAGGACAATACATTCTGAATCTACATACATTCTGATCACAAACACGTTAATTGTTTTATGTTTATACGTTTATTCATATATGGACAACATCTGGATATAGGCTGAATTTTAATGTCAAGTGTATGGCCAAAAAAATAGTCTGCATGTATGCAACAACAATTAACATTGATACAGACTTAAAAATAGATTCCTTTGGCATGTAGGCATTTGAATAAAATTAGCTTGGGGCTTTGCAAATGCAACATTTTCAAGCAATCATGAATACTACTTTTCTCATTTTGGTCTGTCTCCCTTAGATTGATGGGATTTTCTCAGAATTCAGTACTGTGCTTTGCAATTGACACCACAGGCAGCATGGGAGATGACATTGATGAAGTACGACGAGTCACTTCTAACATCACTGACAAGATGAGAGATACTGTATCAGAGTACATTCTGGTGCCATTTAATGATCCTGGTTAGAGATGTTTTTATTACTTCTTTTAATTTATTTCACAGAAAATATGTGTGTACCTCCGAAGAAATGACACCTCTAAATTGCGGCAAAATCTAAATCTCAAGAATATAGTAATTACGTGTGGAAACATTACCTTATTTGCATTACCTTATTATCTATAATTATTTTACTAACTGACCCTTTTGCACTCCC
The DNA here is from genome assembly GCA_032359235.1 of Enteromius mattozi. Lineage (NCBI taxonomy): Eukaryota > Metazoa > Chordata > Actinopteri > Cypriniformes > Cyprinidae > Enteromius > Enteromius mattozi. Next base: position 19,996,259 of record JAUMHE010000042.1, read on the forward strand.
AAAGACTTTGGACCACTAATAAGAACAACAGATCCAGATGAGTTCAAACTATAAATTAATGCCCTTCAACCACATGATGGAGGAGACACACCAGAGCTCAGCCTCTCAGGACTCAGGGTATGCATTTGAATTATATACAATTAAATTATATATTGTATTGATGCATATTTGTGAACATGGGGGGTTAGGCACATTTACAGAAAACTTTAGGCTATATTGGTTTATTATTTTGTATCATAATCAACAGATTTCAAATTTCTTTTCTTTGTTGTTTTTCTCCCAGCTGGCTCTGACTGGTTCACCTCCCGAGTCTAAGATATTTGTTTTCACAGATGCTGATGCAAAAGACAAAGAGTTAAGCAACACTGTGTTGGCACTGATTGAAAGCACGAAGTCTGTGGTATGTTTTAAAAAAATATCTAATAAAAATAAATAACACTGTTCTCATTTTATTTCTTACTACTGCATTTATGAACCAAACTAATAAGAATAAGAACAATGTTTAGTATTCTATTAAAACTATGACTTACTTGAAAACATAACCATCTTTTTTATTTTGACACTTTACACTCTGAAGATGTACATACATTTAGCTCTTGTACCTGCATGTGTTTTGTAAAAATGTGGTATTGTCTTGTGCATCCTATTCTCTGAACTGAAAATAGTACATGAAAAAAGAAAGAAGTACTTACAAGAGTGTTACTCATTGGTTGATTGGTTACACATTTATTTGCATATTATTTTTTTGATTTGTTAGTTCTGTTTTCGATTTTATTTGGTAGGTCTAAATGGATGAGTTTCTAAACTGTGTAAATCAATACATCACATTTCCTTTGATACTTTTTTCTTAGGTGAACTTCATGTTGACTAACAGTCTTGTTTTTCGCCGGAGAAGGAGCGAGGATCTGAATCAGGGCCAGAGTCAGTATTACTCCACCAGGATCTCCAATCCCTTAAATCAGGTCTATTTGGATTTGGCTCTGGCCTCTGGAGGACTGGCGATTGAGGTCACCAAAGCAACACTTCCTCAAGCCACCAGCATTATAGCGGATGCCTCCACATCTGCTCTAGTAATGAAATCAATATCTCAAAACTTTCACACAGTGGAGTATATTAGGTTTTGTGTTTTATCGAGATATTAAGTATCCAAAATCAGTATGCATATAACATTATCTCTGTCTTCAGGTAACCGTTTTCCAAACTGTAAGGAACCCAGGAAAAGCAGAAACCTTCTCTTTTATTGTGGACTCCTCACTGAAAAATATGATAATCTATATTACAGGCAATTCTCTAGCATTCAACATCACAAGCCCATTAGGTGTGTAGAAAACTATTGAGCATGTTATTGCATATTATAATTATAATATATTATTAAATGTATTATCAGCAATCTGTTTTGATGCCATTATTTACCTCCACAGGGGACTCTCAGAACAGTGAAGAACTTAATGGAAAGCTGGGGCTGATAGAGCATGTGGGAAACTTGTACACAGTGCGTCTGACTATCCTTGATCCAGTAGGCCTTTGGAACATTAACATTAGCTCATTACAGTCCTACACCATCAAAGTCCTTGGTAAGTTTTTTTTTTCATCTCTCAAACATTTACAAATGTTAATAAGGCAAGTAAAAATGTTACAGTAAAAAAAAAAAAAAAGTTATAAATGCATTTACAGCAAGGTAAATAGGACTGTAAACATACATTTTTTACTGTAAATTATGTTTTTACATTTCTACAGGAAGTTTATTTACTGTGTAGTTAAAAATATGTCATCATGGCACTGTTGCTTCCTGCAAGATTTGTAATGCTTCCAAAATAAAATGTCCAGTAAGCGACGCAAAAGCCAAGATTTTATTACATTGGTTGTATCTGAAGTTCATAAATATGTTAATGCACTAATATGTTAGTGCTCTGTCGAATTTAAAAAAATTTAAAATAGTCCTTAAAGGTGGGTAAAATGCAATTTCATGCATTCAGAGTTGTTTAAAAAAAAAAAAAGATGTGCTGAACACACCGCACAGACGGCAAACTAAACGTGTGTTCTGCGCCTGAGTTAGCTGTCTATATCAGCAGCTTTCAATAGTAAATATTCATCATTCATGCAAAGAAACCGGAACAAAAACATGCAAGATAAATGCAGATATATGAAATGTAAACAAAGCAGCGCTCGATTACCATTTTTAATATCAGTAACGTTGATAACTTTTTTTTTAACTAATTTTTTAAGTAATCACGTTACAATAGAACTGTCTTCTGTTTGTGCCACCTTCATTTATTATGCGTTTTCATCACTTTTACTTTAATTCTCTGGCACTGACTTATTCACAAAAATAGGCATCCCATCATAATTCTCACTTTCCCAGACAGTTCCAAAGCTGATTCAACAAAAGCAAACGTGAGGTGAAGATGTGTTTGCTGAAGCAACCATTCCATTTTATCTTAGCTCTACAAGTCTTTTAGCTCTTTTATCATGACTTGTGTTTCACATGACTTGTACTTGCACTCTGCATCACAAATGCAATTCCGGGAGGCTTGTGACTGACCCATTGACTGCCAAGAAATGAACAGTGGCAAGGCCCAGAAAAGTACAAAAGACATCATCAAAAATAGTCCATCTGCCATCAGTGAGCGACGAGAATATTTTTTGGATGGAAAGAAAATAAAAATAACAACTTTATTCAACAATTTGTCTGCTTTGTGTCTCTCTGCGTCACAGTAGTGCCATTTTAGAGAATATCAGCTGAACGCAAACTGCATCTTTGTCAGCCACAACATAAGGATACGTTTTCTAAATGTATTTACAGTTTGATTTAAATGAAAACAGTGTATCAGTGTGGCCCGACAGTCAATGGCACAGTCACAAGCCTCCTGGTTTTCATCCAAAATGTCTTAAAATTGTGTTCCAAGGATGAAAAGCCTTTACAGGTTTGGAACAAAAATTACATTTTGGGGTAATCCTTTAAGGGAAATACATATTGCGAGTGTGCAACTTTTTTGGACAGGCAGTGCAAATTTTGACTCCAGCACACCCCAAAGACTTTGAAAGGGGTTAAGGTCAGGACTCTGTGGTGACCAATCTTTCACAGAGTGAGCCTGATGAATCAGGTCAATGTCATTCTTGAAAACAGTACTAAAATCTTAAGTATTTACTTATTTACATCCAGATGGCACCTTTTTTGATAAGGCAGTATATCTCTTCAATTTACTTACTGAATTATTAGGTCAAAGTGACATTGACTTCCTGTTCAACTTTGTGGAGCTAAGTGAAGGTGCTCATTCAGGCTACAGCGAATTAAGCGGCAGACCAAGTAAGTGAATGTAAAGCATATATGAACAATAAGAAACTTATGCAACAACTCATATTTTTACTCTCTCTATTGCTCTTTCTCTGCTACAGATAGTAACGTCACACTACTGCTTACCGCCATGGGTGGGGACTCCGTTACCCCCACAGAGGTGGCTCTTGTGGAAGCCTCAGGATCCCAGATTATAACTGGAACCCTAGAAAAGATTGCAGATGGGGATTTCTTAGTCACAATGAACAGTGTACCAGCAGGAGAATTTGTTGTCCGTGTGATGGGGGAGAGGACTTCTTCACGTTCATCAAACGATCGCTTTCAGAGACAGTCCGTCACTCAACACAGAGCTTCCAGTCTGGTTATTAATGTAAGATCAGGCTTTCTAACATCAGTCAAAAAGTACTCCTAATAGACATAGTATTCTTTCTCAAACTATATTCAGCATACTATTTATACACTTAGGCTTGGACAGATGAGGTGTGGGAGCCTGGGAAGAGATTGAGCATCCCTTTTACGGTGGTATACAATGGCTCTGATGAGCTTTTCAACATTAACGCCAGGACTGACCGTGGGTTTGCCATAGAATTTCAAAGTACCATGTCCGCAGGAAGTGGGAGTAGTGGAAATAGCACACTAAATCTAACTGCACCCTCAGACACCCCTTCAGGCACTGAAGTGACTCTCACTATTGAGGCAGAAACATCAGACAAAAGTGATTTCAACTATGCTGTGCTTAAGCTTACAGTTGTTTCTCCGGTAACTATCTATTTATTTCTGAATTATATTAAGCAAAAATATTTAAGAAAAGAATGTATAACAAACATCTAAAATCTAAAATGTAAATGCAATATTTATGCATACAAGTTTGGGGTCAATAAGATTTTTAATAAAGTAACTAATACTTTTATTAAGCCGTTTTCAGCACTGTTAACAATGAGAAATGTTTCTTGAGCAGCAAATCAGAATATTACAATGATTTCTGAAGGATCACGTAACACTGAAGAGTGAAGTAACGGCTGCTAAATACTCAGCTTTGCAATCACATAAATAAATTACGAAATTACAACAGAAAGATCTAATATTTGACAATTTTAAGGTTTTACTTTGACCAAATAAATGCTGCTTTGGTAAACATACATTTTTCTAAATCTTAATAAAATCAAACCAAATCCCAAACTTTTGACCAGTAGTGTGCAAATATATATATATATATATATATATATATATATATTTTTTTTTTAAACTTGTTTAGTTTTTATTACAATTAATTCGAACTTTAATAAATACAATCTAAAATGATTTTTCCCCTCCCAAGATTACAGACTTCACCTCTCCAGTGTGTGAGATCATTAGCGTAAATGCTAACTGCTCAGGCAACTGTAGCCTGTCCTCCTGGAATCTCTCAGCCAACCTTACCGATGGAAATGGGACTGGTATCAAATCTCTGACTTTGCGTCAGGGTCTTGGAACCCTCAACGCTAGCACCACGATTGCAGAAGGAGGTGTGAACATCACTTCTGTGTTCTACAGTGCCTCTTGTTGTTCTGAAGTAATGGAACTGGTTGCTGTAGATGGATCTGGAAATGTTGGCATATGCTCAAGATCAGTGACATCTGCTGTCACCACCACACCCAACACCTCCATGTCTACCGCTTCTACAACAAACAGCATGACAGCAACACCAACAGCTACAATTACAGCAACAACAGTAACGGCAAAAACAACAACTTCCTCTCCCTCCACTAATGCCACAACTGATTCTGCTGGACACCCTTTTTATCCACCTATGAGTTTTTGGGTTAGTGGGGGAGCCATTTTGCTTTTCCATGTATTATGGTTGTAACAGTTTTGCATAACATTCTGTCACCCCTGCCAAACATTTTCAAAATGATCAACACAGAGTCTGTGGTTTGACTAAAATTGTATAAATATTGGATAAATGAACATGTATAGATAACTGTAATTTCGTATCTGAATTTAGGTTGATGGATTATATAGATTGTTTTTGAACAGACAAATGGTATCATAATTTACTGACAGTTTTAATGGAAAAATCAAAAGGGGCATTTGTATTCATTTATATTTGTACTGTATATATGGGGCAGTTTTCTGTGATTTATAGATTAAGCTTCTTTTTTTTAAATCAATTGTATGGCAATTATATTAATTGTACTATATCCAATACTGCTTAATGGGTTTTGAATGACTGTTTTAGTGAACATACAAAAACCCAACTGGTTATAACTTTACTAATGCTAAAGAACAAAGCCATTAATATGAATAATCATGAAATTCATCATGCAGATGTGTGGGTTAAACATGTCTTTTCAACTCCACAGAACAAGAGCTTCAACTATAACCAGCCTTAACCAATCAGCTTCTAGAAATAATAGAAAAGCAGAATTTAAAAACTATTATACACCATACATGGACAACTTTAAATCAGAAATTACATCAGTTTTAATGCAGACAATGCTACAAAAAATTTGGAGAACCACCTGTCATTTTGTAGTAAGTGATCAGAGATCCTTTGATGAAGGTGCATGAATTTATTAACATGTCACTGATGTTATGTTACATAAGTGGATTTTAGCAGTCTTTTTAAGTTAAATGTGTACAATAATCTTTCAAATTTCTTCTAATTAATATAGAGATATCATTAGAGATATAAAATTGGGTTTTAAAGGCTTATGTTTCTTTGTGTCATCTACTGTACATTGCAACATAGCAAAAAAATAAAATAAAAAGCACATGAAACGCTAACTGTTTTTTCAGAAATCTAATGTATTTATCAGTGAAACAGGATATTCAGTGATAAAGTATAGGGACTTGATTTTACCTATAAACCACCAAAAAGAAATGGTTTCCACTGTTACACTTCATAAAAGACTTTGTCTTTTTATTTTTTGGAAAAATGTGCACCATGCATCTTCCAATTCCAAATATAATCAGCCACAGGAGTAGTTTACTGTACATACTGTACATTAAAGCAAGAGTACTTTAATGTACAGTACTTGCTCTAAAAAATGATAAGGATTTATGCTGATATCATCCAAAACCACACTTTGTCAGGGGTGTTTCCAAACTTTTGGAGGGCAATGTATATTAAAGAAATCATTATGTTTATATATTAAATATATATTATATTACTTATATAAATACATACACATACATACATGTAAATATTTTCAATATATATGTTGTGGTCATATACATAATACATATACACAGTACACACACGTGTGATTAATCATTTGACAGCACTAATTTCAAGAGTTCGCCAAACTCGCTTTGCTTATATCTATTATTACCATGGGCGTAAATTTCATTTAACAGTAGGGGGGGACAATAAACATAAAATTTTTTGCGAGCAATTTTTGGAAGGGGACACAAGTATTTCAGTAACACTATACCTAGAAACTATAGAAAACCTTGCTTCTATCATTATTGTAGCATGGAGACTGCATCATGGTTATTTTAAGTTATACGTTTTTCTCTGGTT
>JAUMHE010000042.1:20011285-20022657 GCA_032359235.1 Enteromius mattozi
CTGATTGCTCTGAGGACCAGATCTTCACTGGGAACTGGAGATGAGGAGTTAAACACTAGCGTGGCTGTGACCACTGCCGAGCCAAATCTGTAAACAAAACACAGTTTTTTCAATGTGCATAAAAGTTTTTACATTAAAAATCCTTTTCCATTATTTTGTTTTTCTCAAAATTGAAAACCAAGACTTACATGAGGTTTGGAGGCATCATAGAGTAAGTGATTGTGGTTTCTGGAAGCTCTGTTGTTGTGGTAGTCAGTGGAGTTTCTCTTGTAGTTGGGTAAGAACCAGTTGCTGATATTGATAATGGCATAGTGGTTTCATGATTTACAATTATAATGGTTGGTGCAGTGGTTTCAGTGGTTGCTAAAGACACCGTATTTGTGCTTTGAGATACAAATGCAGTAGGAGCTGTATTTTGTGTTTCTGAAAGTTGAGTTGTAGTCACTGCACTTGTTGCATTGAGCAAAGATGTGGTTGTTAGGACTGATTTTGTAAATTCTGATAACACTGGCATGTTTGTGGGTGTGACAAATGATGTTGCTGCAGCAGTCATGGTTGTTGTGTAAAGTGGTATTGTGGTTGGAGATAAGGTTGTGGTTCTTTGTGATATAAGAGAAGAAGTTGAAGATATTGAAGGAAGTGTTGTGGTAAGAACAGCATTTTCAGTTGCTGGAGGTGCAATTGTAGGTCCTGAGAAAACATACAACGGTGTGGGTGTCACAGCTGTGGTTGTATAACCTTTAGTGACTGAAGATGGTGTTAAAGCAGCACTTGTTGTTAGAGGTAAACTTGTATTTGCTGAGGAGATGGGTATGGATGTGGGGTTCACAGTTGTCATTGTAGAAGCTTCAGTTGTTGAAGTTACTCCTGTTGTTGGTGGTGCAGCATTTGTTGGAGGCTCTGGAAATACAGGCATCGTTGTAGGATTCATAGTTGTGGTTGTAGAAGCTTCATTTGTTGAAGACCATACTGTTGTTGCTAGAGAAGAATTTTCTGTTGCTATAGGTGCAGTTGTAGATACAGGGAACACAGGAATGGTCATGGGGTTCACTGCTTTGGTTGTTAAAGTTTCATTTGTTGTTGACAATGGTGGAGTTGTTGTTGTGGCAACATTTTCTGTTGCTAGAGGTACAGAAAATACAGGCATGGTTGTAGGGTTCCTGGCTGTGGTTGTTGAAGCTTCAGTTGTTGAAGATTGTGATGTTGCAGTTGGAGCAGCACTTGTTGCTGTAAAAGGTGCCGTTGCAATTGGTGAGGATATGATTGTGGTAGTGGGGTTCACAGCTATGGTTGTATAACCTTCAGTGGTTGAAGATGGTGTTGGAGCAGCTTTTGTTGTTGTCGTAGGTGCAGTTGCCGAAGATGTGGTTGTGGGGTTCAAAGCTGTGGTAGTGAAAGCTTCAGTTGCTGAAGATTGTGCTATTGCAGTTTGAGCAGCATTTGCTTCTGTTAAGGGCGCTGTTGTTGATTCTGAAGATATAAGAGTGGTTGTGGGGCTCACAGCTGTGATGGGGGAAGTTTCAGTTGTCAAAGACTGTGGAGTTGTTGGAGCAGCATTTTCTGTTGCTGTAGGGACTGAGAATACAAGCGTGGTTGTGGGGGGTGCTGCTGTGGTGTTTGAAGCTTCAGTTGGTGAAGCACTTCTTGCTGTTAAAGGTGCTGTTGTAGATTCTGAAGATATAAGAGTGATTGTTGGGCTTACAGATGTGGTAGTAGATACTTCATGTGGTGGAGTTGTTGTAGGAACAACATTTTCTGTTGCTGGGGGTACAGAAAATACAGGGATGTTTGTGGGGTTCACTGCTGTGGTGGTTGAAGCTTCATTTGTTATTGGAGTAATTTTTTCCGTTGTTGTAGTTTCAGAAAATATAAGAGTAGTGGGGCTCACAGCTGTGGTTGTATAACCTTTAGTAGTCAAAGATGATGTTGGTGCAACATTTGTTGTTGTAGGTGCAGTTACTGAGGATATCAGAGTGGTTGTGGGGTTCACAGCTGTGGTAGTAGAAGCTTCAGTTGTCAGAGACAGTGGAGTTGTAGGAGAAGCATTTGTTGCTGTTGAAGATATAGTTCTACTTGGTGAGGATATGAGTGTGGTTGTGGGGATCACCTCTATGGTTGTGGAAGCTTCTGTTTCTGTTGATGGTGCTGTTGTTGTTGAAGCAGCATTTGTTGCTCTTGAAGGTGCAGTTGCACTTGTTGAAGATACGAGTGTGGTTGTGGGGATCACCTCCATGGTTGTGGAAGCTTCTGTTTCTGTTGACGGTGCTGTTGATGTTGAAGCAGCATTTGTTGCTGTTGAAGGTGCAGTTGTACTTGGTAAGGATATGAGTGTGGTTGTGGGAGTCACATCTATGGTTGTGGAAGCTTCTGTTTCCGTTGATGGTGTTGTTGTTGAAGCAAAATTTGTTGCTGTTGAAGGTGCAGTTGTACTTGGTAAGGATATGAGTGTAGTTGTGTGGATTACATCTATGGTTGTAGAAGCTTCTGTTTCCGTTGATGGTGCTGTTGTTGCTGAAGCAGCATTTGTTGCTGTTGAAGGTGCAGTTGCACTTGTTGAAGATACGAGTGTGGTTGTGGGAGTCACATCTATGGTTGTGGAAGCTTCAGTTTCCATTGATGGTGTTGTTGTTGAAGCAACATTTGTTGCTGTTGAAGCTGCAGTTGTACTTGGTGAGGATATAAGTGTGGTTGTGGGGATCACCTCTATGGTTGTGGAAGCTTCTGTTCCTGTTAATGGTGCCATTGTTGTTGAAGCAGCATTTGTTGCAGTTGAAGATGCATTTGCACTTTTTGAAGATATGAGTGTGGTTGTGGGGATCACCTCTATGGTTGTGGAAGCTTCTGTTTCTGTTGACAGTACTGTTGTTGTTGAAGCAACATTTGTTGCTGTTAAAGGTGCAGTTGTACTTGGTAAGGATATGAGTGCAGTTGTGTGGATTAGATCTATGGTTGTAGAAGCTTCTGTTTCCGTTGATGGTGCTGTTGTTGTTGAAGCAGCATTTGTTGCTGTTGAAGGTGCAGTTGCACTTGTTGAAGATACGAGTGTGGTTGTGGGAGTCACATCTATGGTTGTGGAAGCTTCAGTTTCCATTGATGGTGTTGTTGTTGAAGCAACATTTGTTGCTGTTGAAGCTGCAGTTGCACTTGGTGAGGATATGAGTGTGGTTGTGGGGATCACCTCTATGGTTGTGGAAGCTTCTGTTTCTGTTGATGGTACTGTTGTTTTTGAAGCAGCATTTGTTGCTGTTGAAGGTGCAGTTTTACTTGATGAGGATATGAGTGTGGTTGTGTGGATTAGATCTATGGTTAAGGAAGCTTCTGTTTCTTTTGATGGTGCTGTTGTTGTTGAAGCAGAAGTTATACTTGGTGAGGATATGAGTGTGGTTGTGGTTATCACCTCTGTGGTTGTGGAAGCTTCTGTTTCTGTTGATGTTGCTGTTGTTGAAGCAGCATTTGTTGTTGTTGAAGGTGCAGTTATACTTGTTGAAGCTATAAGTGTGGTTGTGGGGGTCACCTCTATAGTTGTAGAAGCTTCAGTTTCTGTTGTCATTGAAGATGACATTGATGTTTGAACTATAGCTGTCGTTGAGGGTGCATTTTCTGTAGAAGCCTCGGTTGTTCTTGAAGATGCCATTAATGTTGAATTAGTTGTTGTAGGAGATGTGGTTGTGAAAGTCACAGCTGTGCATGTATTTTGTTTGTGGGTAATAGATGCTTTAGTTTTTATTATACAAACTTCAGTGGCTGTTGAAACTGGTGTTGTTGGTGTTATGGAGGATGTACCTCCAGAAACAATGCACCATACATATACTGTCAAGAAAAAATAAAGAAATATATTTCATTATGAGTTTAGACTTTTATTAAATTCCATGAACATTTTGAATAGATTTGATTACATATCACATTGTTATTTTATATTTCTTAACACATACTATTCAGATTAAGAGTATACATACATATGGTGAGAAATGCGGTCCTTCTGGCATCATATTTTGAAATGAAACACCACCTAAAATAGAAGATAAATCATTTATATTATGTTTTAATAAGTTACAGAACATTCATGTAATCATGTTCTGAAAACAAATTCTAAATCATTGTGCTTATTAAATAAAGACCGTAATTTTATTTAAGGAGTATATTTATATGAAGAACTTAGAAGCACTGTTAGTCAAGACAAAGCTCTCAATCAGCCCAGTCTGCATTATATATTAGGGACAATTTGGACTTTGTATTCAAGGTATATACATTTCTATCAACTGACATTCCCTATGAATCAAACCCATGACATTGGCGTTGATAATACCATGTCCTGCTGTTTGAGCTACAGAAAAGCACATATAGATTTCAAGCAAACACTGAAAAATTTAAACAAGTATGGATTACAGGCAATGACATGCAAAATATGCAGTGTTCTCCAGGACCAGGATTGGGTACCTAAGGTATCCTATTTGTCATTTTAAACAGGGGTCACCAAGTTTGATCCTGGAGGGCCAGTGTCCCTGCAGAGTTTAGCTCCAACCTTAATCAAGCACACCTGAAACTGCTAATCAAGGTCTTAATAAGTATACTTGAAACTTACAGGCAAGTGTTGAAGCAAGTTGGAGCTAATCTGTGATGACCCCTGATTTTAGATGTCAAAAGTCTGCTCATGAGCACCTCCTGGTGACTGAACATGTAGCCCCGATTTTTATATCTATAAAGTCTACCAGGGGTGTAGCATCTGGATATGCAGGGTATGCAAGTGCATATGAACCCAGGTAGACTGAGATGAGAACTTTTAATTGAAACAAGGGAACAAATAGAGCCCTGCACAAAAGCCTGGCCCAAAAAGTTCCATTAGAGCCTGTATCTTTTCTCTCTCTCTCTCGCTCTCTCTCTCTCTCTCTCTCTCTTTGACTTGCTATGCCAATGCAGTGTACTACCCAACAAATAATACAACATTAGGTCACCGGTGCATGAATGTGATGTCACCAGTAATTATTAATAATTACTGATTTATTATCATCTGTTAAAGCTCTAGATAGATAGATAGATTCCATTGAAGGAACCTAATTATTACATTTGGAATTATGTCAAACCTTGCCCTAAAATCATATAAATAAGCATTAGGAGTAATGCGTGTTTATATGATTTTAGGGCAAGGTTTTACATAATTCCAAATGTAATAATTAGGTTCCTTCAATGGAATCTATCTATCTATCTATCTATCTATCTAGATCTATCTGTTTTTATTTGTCGGTCGGTCAGTCGGTCTGTTTACCATTCTGTCATTCTTTCTGTTTGTTAGGCTTACAAAAAATAAGATTTGAAAGATTTTACTACTTTTTATCAAACAAGGCTTTATCAAACCAACATTCTTGCTATTCCAGTAAAATAACAGATTTTCACAGTTGAATTCTGTTTCCTTACTTGGTACCTCAGTTGAAACTAAATTCAATTCTTAATAGTGTACTACCCTGTATAATGTAAAATTGATACAAGCTGGTAAGAAATCAAAAAAGCAAACACACGAGATTATAACACTTTTAAATAAATGTTGTTGTACTGAATATTATGTAGAACTGAGTGTTATACAGTATTATAAGCTATATAATTTAAATAATTTAATATATAATCATTCACCTACCTCCTTCTGCTGTTTAAAGTCATAACCATGTACTCTGGTATTGCAATGCTCTGTGTGATTTGTATTCTTAGTTCAAAAGTAACAGACTGAAAAGAGTAAATTTGGGCGACACTATATCAAAGGTATGTTGACGTGTAGGGTGTGGTAAAAAAGTGTATTTCAGCGACCGAACCCTGTAGTACGCAATAGAGAAGAACGACAGTATTATTTCCTATCCACAATAAAGGGTGTAAATACAATGCTGTTTACATGAATGTCAAGAATTCATTTTTGTCAGGATAATAAAAGGTGTTTTGGTGACAACAGATGTGCCTATTTTCATGTAAAATAAGATAAAGCATGAATAAATTAAAAGGTAAACTAAAACAAGCCTTATAAAAATATGTAATACATATGAAACAGAATAAATCTAATTTATCTATCAATCTATCTAATTTAAATTAGCCCATGATCATTTTACTTAAAAATAAAAAACATTATTTTAACAAGCTTAGCCTATATTGTAAGTAACATTATACAATGTACAGCTAAAATTCTTAATTTAATTGGATTAGTAAATTCAGGGCAATACTATAACATTTTTTTTAAAGATATGAAGTTTGTTAGAGATTATTAGAGTATGTTTAACAAGGACAAACTATTTCAGTTTATCTAAACTTACTTGCTGTTTCTTTTTATTTGTTTGTGACATTTACTACCAATTTCTGACTGAAGGTTCTTTTGTACAGCAAATGTTTTATCACAGGACCTGAGTTTCCACCCCACCTCTCTGCCAACTGACAACCTTCTCTGCGCAAACCTATCACCATGAAATCTCAGAATTTGAAGTAAAGCGGAAGTGACATTTGGTCACATGATAATCATCAAACGTGCAATGAAATCATTATTTTGACTATGATACTGCTCTCTAGTCAAATTCCTAATTAGGTTAATAAATGAAAATGTATTGATTAAATAATTGTGCATATAACATGTATGCTGATAATGAAACAGTTGCACAGAAAAATACTTAGCCACAAACTAATCTCAGTATTATTTCTTATAATAATAGATTCAGGGTGTGAGCCTCAGTGTCACAAAATCTCTTTGATGCATGTGCAAGAATAATGTCTATCACATAAAAATGTGATTGCTCTCATGTTTTATTGTTATACTGGTATAGGGTGTGTCTTGGAATGTTCAGCAACGCACAAACTTACAACAATACACAGCAACTTACGCAGACAAACCTTTTGAGGTTATTCAGAATGAACAATAACTAAAATCTTAATTTAGGATATGCAGCTTTCAACAATACAACAGCATATCTTAACAACAAGTCAGTAACCCAAAGCCCTATTCAAGTTTAGGTGTTTAAAGCGAGATTTAATTACTATTAATTACTTATCTGTAATTTTAATCAAGTTCAAATCTACCATCACAGTAGACTAAGTGTTCATATAGCATCTTGTAACAGCGCTACTGTAAAAAACGTCAATAAAATGTAAAATAAACCCAGTAGTATGTTCAAATTGATGTCAGTAAAAGTTGTATTTTGTAAAAGTTGTAAAACACAGTTGTATTTTGATGCATGCTCATGTTTGAAAATCCTGCATAACTATTTATTAAATAAACACATTTTTTTGGATTGGTAGGCTTTTTGCCGTGACGACAATGCGTAGGCTGAAGGCAGACACACCCATCCCTGTGATGCCTTATCTCATGCAATTTTAGAATTGAGTTTAAATTGACATTACATTACTGACATCCACAATAAAATTTGTTTTGTCACAGGACATATGTCCTGAAAATTAACTGCTTTCGAAAAAGAAAGGTTTTTATAGGCTTGGTGTGCTTTATCTTTCAAATTCTCAAAGTGGCTCAGACATATAGGCTATAATATAAAGCACAAACAACTTATGCAATATTACTTAATTAAGAACATGGGGAAATCCATAAGTAAATGTGTAACCTAGATTTTATTTGTAGATTACAGGATAGTGCAGCATGAAAATGAACAGTAATTTTTGTGTAACATTTCAATACAACAATCATTTTGCACAAAACATATATAAGCTACAAGTGTGAACCATTTAGTGTCAATTCATATACTTTTTACTTCTATATAAGGTGTTAATTCACTGTTTTTGCATATGCAGACTAATCAAGTTCATGTTTTACTGTTTAATATTAACACTATTTCATTTAACTATTATGTTCTAACAACTGAAAAAATAATATAAATACATAAAATAAGATCATTTATCAAATTCCAAAACTTTGCTTAGCTCGACATAAGAGGGTGTGGACTGCACTGGCTAGAAATATCTCACTTGGGATGGGCCGAGTGTAAAGAAATATTCGCTGGTTAAGTCACAATTTCCATCACACAGCTTTAATTTGATTTATTCCATTTTATAACTCTTTATTAATGAATGTTATAACAGTCTAGGAAATGCTGGGTACAACCTGGACAGAACTAGCAACTGGGTTGTTTTGACCCAGCAGTTTGGGTTAAATGTTTAACCCAACCTTCTGGATAGTAACCCAACTGCTGTGTCAAAACAAACCAGTGGCTGCTTCTAACCATAATTTACCCAGCACTGGGTTATATTTAACCCAGCATTTTTAGAGTAATTTAATATTAATTAAATAAAAATAAATAATAAACAGAAATTAAAGTATAATAAAATGACTGACTCAAAATCACCTACACCTAAAGCAGCACCTACTGAGTGAAGATATATTGAGTGATGTTTTTTATTTATGTATTTATTTTTATTATTTTCTTAAATTGTATTAATTTCTTTTTGTTTTAATTCTGAAAAAAAAAAAAATTAAACAAGTCTGACAAGTTTTGTGGTTTTGGCCTTGACCTCTATGAATACTGGATAATGCTAGATAGTTGGTGAAGAACAAGCTATGAATCAACAATGAATCACCATTGATCAACATTAGTGACCAGTTGACAATGTGACATGGTTACATGCTGAAAAAAGTTTAGGTGAGGCTCACCTAAAAAAAAAAAAAACGAGTAAACAGTGTCCACTTTGAAGAGATTATATAAAAATTGATGGCAAGTCCCTATTTCTGTTTTATCACGTGATAGAAAGTCTAAGGCCTTCTCAAGCCGTACGGCTGACCCATCTGATATGAGGCCTATTATGCATCAAACTAAGATTGCTGTGGGGACAGAAAGTAATGCCATCAGGTAAGCCTTTTTAAACATTCGCTCACTAAATAATAAATCATTTTTAGTTAATGATTTAATCACCACAAACAAATTGGATTTTATGTTTTTAAATGAATCTTGGCTAGAAGATAGCTGCAGTGCAACAGTTCTCAATGAAACAGCCCCTCCTAACTTTACTTTCATGAGTGTCTGCAGAACTGTTAGTAGAGGTGGAAGTGTAGCTGCTCTTTTTAAAGATGTCTATCAGTGCAAGCAGGTCTCATTTGGTCAGTACTTGTCTTTTGAATACCTAGGGATTTAGCTTAAATGTGCTCCATGTATTCTGTTCATTATTTACAGGCCACCAAAATACTCCCCAGACTTTGCTGAAGAGTCCACAGAACTGCTATCAATGATTTTGCTATAGCAGGGGACTTTAATATTCACATTGATAATGCAGAGATCAATACTACAAAAGAAATAATAAGTGTTTTAAACTGATTCAGCATGTGCACGGGCCCACACATAATCGTGGACACACTCTAGACTTACTCATCAGTAAGGGTCTAAACATCTCATCCATTGTTATTAAGGACGTAGCACTATCTGATCACTTCTGTATTTTCTTTGATATATTGATCCCTGTTACCACTGAATCTATATTTTCTCTCTGTCAGAAAGTGATGCATTAACGAGAACACCCGTGCACTATTTATGAGAGCTATATCTTTAACAGCAAGCATTTCTGCAGACTCTGTTAATCTTCTCTCTGATTCTTTTAACTCAAAAGTTAAGAATGTTATTGATGATATTGCTCCGTTAAAAATTCTAAAGATGAACAGACAGAAATCACCCTGGAGAAAATCAACAGCAGTTTAGAGTATTAAAAGACATTTAAAAGAAAAGCTGAGCGGATGTGGTGGAAGACTAAACTTGCAATTCACTATAGCAGGTTTTCTCAAATCTTACCCTGGAGGTCCAATGCACTGCAGAGTTTAGCTCTAACCCTAATCAAACACACCTGAGCATGCTAATCACTGTCTTAAGGATCATTAGAAAATCACAGGTGAGTTCTATCAGGGTTGGAGCTAAACTCTGCAGTGCTTCGGACCTCCAGGGTAAGATTTGGGAAACCCTGCACTATAGCATCTGTAAAGACAGTCTTCATGCTTTTAATCTAGAGTTAGCTACAGCTAGACAGACCTTCTTCTCAAGTATTATTAACACTAACTTAAACAACACTCACACTCTTTTTGATACGGTTGAGAGGCTGACAAACCCACCAAGTCAGATTCCCATTGAAATGCTCTCTGACAGTAAATGCAATGAGTTTGCTTCCTTCTTTTCTGAAAAAATTAGTAATATTAGAAGGGCGAATAATACATCCTCAAGCTATGCAAAGGTCAGAAAAACTCAACCTCAGAAAACAGCTAGTGTCTGTTTTTTTAAACAATTAATAGCAAAATTCTGGAAGAAATAGTACAGCACCTGTAACCTTGATCTTTTTTAACTGTTTATAAGCAGATCTATTAGAAGTGGTGAACACCCTCACTTTTCCAAACTCCCTGAAAACTGCAGATGTTAAGCCACTTCTGAAAAAGAGCAATCTTTATAATTACATAGAGTAACTGCCGACCAATATTAAATCTTCCTTTTATAGGAAAGATTATTGAAAATGTTTTTTTTTAATCAGCTGAACAACCACTTCAACTCAAATGGATATTTGGACAGTTTTCAATCTGGTTTCAGAGTGCATCAAGGTACAGAGACAGCACTCATGAAGATAATAAATTATATTCATTTAAATTCAGACTCTGGCAAAATATCAGTGCTGGTACTGCAAGATCATAGTGCTGCGTTTGACACTGTCGATCATAACATACTACTAGACAGATTGGAAAACTGGGTCAGGCTTTCTGGGATGGTACTCAAATGGTTCAGGTCTTACTTAGAAGGGAGAAGTTATTATGTTAGTATAGGAGAGCATAAGTCTAAGTGGACATCCATGACATATGGAGTACCACAAGGTTCAATTCTTGCACCGCTCCTATTTAGCCTGTATATGCTCCCATTAAGTCAGATAATGAGAAAGAACCAAATTGCCTATAACAGCTATGCTGATGAAACCCTGATTTACCTAGACTTATCTCCAAATGACTATAGCCCCGTTGAATCCCTCTGTCAATCCATTGATGAAATTAACAATTGGATGTGTCAAAACTTTCTTCAGTTAAACAAAGAGAAAACTGAGGTCATTGCATTTGGAAACAAAGATAAAGTTCTCAAGGTGAATGCATACCTTAACTCTAGGGGTCAAACAACAAAAAATCAAGTCAAGAATCTTGGTGTGATTCTGGAGACGGACCTTAGTTTTAGTAGTCATGTCTAAGAAGTAACTAGATCAGCATACTATCATCTCAAACACATTGCAAGTATTAGATGTTTTGTTTCCAATCAGGACTTGGAGAAACTTGTTCATGCATTTATCACCAGCAGGGTGGTCTCCTCACTGGCCTTCCCAAGAAGACCATTAGACAGCTGCAGCTCGTCCAGAACGCTGCTGCCAGGATTCTGACCAGAACCAGAAAATCT
>JAUMHE010000042.1:20062177-20076326 GCA_032359235.1 Enteromius mattozi
CAACTCTCATAATTAAAAAGCAAGGAAGAAAATCATTTCAAGATGAATCCACACAACACAGAATTCAAACGGCAAACTGTACCACCTCTTTGAAAGAAAGAAAATGTATATATATATAGTGTATATAGTGCAAAAACAGCAAGCTGTTTAAAATGTTTTGCGTAAAGGCAAGCATGTCATTGCTTGAAATGTCAACTACCCATTAAGCATAATGAAACTGAACTGAATGTGAACCCCACACAGACATCAAGTCTAAGATGCAATAGATGGTACATGAGGTCTTGTGCATCTATCAGACTTTAAAGAGGATGAGGGATGATTTTGGATCAGGACAGTGAGTTTCCATATAGTAATTACTACACTTATGCAAACTGCGAGAGATGACTGTAGATCAGCCGAGGTCTAACATGCTGCCAGCTACAGACTTTTAGAAATAAGAGGATTATTAAGGATTATAAACTGAAAGATTAAGATGCTGTGGTGTTATATTATTCTGTCATATCATCAAAAACACTGACATGCTGTTCCGGGTTTTATATAAACATTTATTTTCATCTGTTTGGTTCCGTCTGAAATACAAGCAGTTCAAAGCATTCCAGTCAATAAACGAAAGCGCCTGAGTGCAGGGAATATTGTGGGTGTTTAAAAACTTTCTCTCAATGTCCTAACATAATTGAGACTGCGGGCTGTTTACTATTTCCAGATTTTCATGTATTTTTAATCTAGCTGAGATTAGAAGAGCATGTGCTTGTGTTAGGACTGTCCCAGTAAAATCATTTATTGATAGAGCACGATTTTTTCCCCATGAGTTGCTTCGAATGAAGACCCAGGGGCAAAAAAACATGACAAAAGACAGAGTTGGAGGGAAAACATCACTTGACTTATTAAGAGGGGTAATGAGACAGAGAAAAAAAAACATGAGAGGTATTGAAGGATCAGCTGCAGAGGTTTCATGTCCTAATAAGGGATGAAGCCGAATGCAGTGACATAATTTCAGAAACACACTCTCGGGGAGTGCGTGTGTGTACATGTACACATCGAAGGTGTGTGTGTGTGTGTTTATACAGGAGTATTAAAGAATGTGTGTTACCTAAAGCTGCCTGTAACATTTTTGTTTCATATGATATGATACGGTCCCTGGTCTATCTGAATTATGATATAATAAGCTATAATTAAAAATACATAAAATGTAAAAGCATGTAAATTAGTTGTGTTTGTGCTTTGCTTTTTAATTATAGAGAATCTTAATTATATTTTGTCCGGCAAAAACATAAACAAACAAAATACTATATATATATAAATATATATATATATATATATATATGATAATGCAAGAAAAATATGTTACGGTTATATATTAAACAAATATTTCTATATTATATAATTTATATTTATATCTAAATATTTTCAAAGTATATACTGTATATGTTTGTCTTTATATATACCTAATAAATACACACAACACATACAAATTAATTATGAAAGCACACTTTTATATATATTTTATATATACCTATATATATAGTGCTCATATATGCACACATTTGCATAAAGGATGCATTTATTTATTTATTAAAAGTAATATTGTGTTATATGATTACATTTTTACTACAAATTATTTAATGTTTACTGGGATACATTTTCTTTAAATGAAAATGAACCACTTAACGTCTTTGTTCCGTCTTTGTTATTTTTATATTACAGCTTTTTTCCTGTAAACTGTCAATCAAAAGGTATGTGTGCTTGTGTGTGTGTGTGTGTGTGTGTGTGTGTGATTGTGTGATAAAGGGGATGGTAGAGTTGGAGTGGAAACTGACCGTCATCAGTTACCTGATCGTGTGTAAGTGTCTATGAGTGTTTGATTCTCTACAAGCCAAATGGGGTCATAACACACACATTTATTGATCTGTATGACCTGCACTCACTGCTTATATGTGTGTGTGTGTGTGTGCATGCATGCTCTTCTCCAGACTGCATAAACATTGCACACTCCACACCCTGAAAACACACACCAGGCATCTTCTGGGATTCAGGTGGTTATTGATCGGTTTAGTTCTTTGCTCATCTATGAAATCAGACTCTAAAAGCAACAATGCAGTAACACACACACACACACTCAGTCATACCCTGTATGTCATCATTGTGTTCGTAGGCCTGCACTGCTTTCCGGATCTGCATGCGAATTATGTCAATCTTTGTCTTGCTGTCCTGTAGCATCTGCTGAGCTGTCTGCAACATCTTCTTATCCTAAAAACCCACACAAACACACACCATTGTAGTTAGTAAACAGTGCGGAAACATCCTTTAACACACTGGCTCCGTTCTGAAATCTAGCGAGCTGCCTTGCTGTCTACATAAACTGCATAACAAATATACAAGTGTACAACAGTAGACACAAATATTAGACAAAATACTTCATTTGTAATCACATTGAACTACTTTAATTTTCACTTAAACTATCGCATGACATTTAAAAAAAAATAATGACCGTCTTGTCTCATCTAGCATCTTCCCAGAACCCCAAAGTGCATTTTGGGATTGCCTTCACCATAAATATAAATATATGAGAAGCTGCCTTTGATTTTGAACTGCATTTACAGTGAACAGGTCAATGATGCCTCTGTAGGTACACTACTGTTCAAAAGTAAGATTTCTTTTTAAAGAAATGAATACTTTCCTTCAGCAAGGACACATTAAACTGGCAGAAAAGACTTGCACTTTTATGAACAAATCCTATTTCTACTTCATATACATCAAAGCCTCCTGAATAAATATATTATGGTTTCCACAAGAAATTTAGCAGCGCAACTATTTTCACAACAGAAACACAACAGTATTATTTTTACTGTATTTTTCATCATATAAATGGAACCCTAAACATAAAAGACTCTGGTAGCACTTTTGCATTTTACAGTACATGTGCACAGCCTGTGTGTGTGCATGTGTATACCTTAGTGGAGCCATTGGCATAGATGGGGATCATATTTTCGGCCCCCTGTTTGACTTTGAGTTCGATGTTTAACTGCCTTTCCAGGGCAGCGATTCTCTCCTTGTGTGCCGAAGACCTGCTCTCTGCTCCCGGAGACTGAGGAGCATCATCTAGCCATAAGAAGTAAAAAAAAAAAAAGTTAGCGAAGGGATTTAAGAACGGGACTTACAATGTGTAAAATCAGGGTTTTTGATATGAAAACATGAAACAATAATATTTCAGTCATCTATAATTTATGTGTTTTTGTTGCATTCAAGTATTTATGACTATTTGAATTATGCACGTACATCCACTCAAAATCAAAACATGAATTATTTTTCTTTCTAGATATCACTGTCATCCTCACTCATACCCAGCAGTCAGCGTCCACTCACCACGTGAATCATCCGTCCCTTTGACGACGATATGAGCATCCAGCTCCTGTAGCTGAGCGTGGAGCGAGTCCAGGCGTCGATTGGAGCTCCGCAGCTGACTCTCCACCTGCTGAGCATTTCGTTTATCGGTAGTGGCTCTGCGGAGATTCTCTGCTCCCTCTTTAATCTTCAGCTCCTTCCGGATTTCCCTGCGAATGCGCTCTCGGTGTCCATCTAACTGCTGCTGAACGCTGGAGTCAGAGAAATCTGAGCTTTGGTTCAAGCCTAGCTGCTCTAGTACTGACAACCCACCGGGATCACTCTGCAAAAGAGAAAGATGGAGTTTAAAGACGAAGCACTCCCAGCCTCAACTGCAGAACAAAGTCAGATTCAGCTTCACACATCCTGGGATCTTAGTGATTCACTAAATGCACTCCATTGAGATCACTTCATTATCAGACTTTTGAACGTTGGCAAGACGTCTTATCCATATTGTGACTTATCTGGCCAAGACGTGTCCACAGGAAAAGACCATCTGTTTTTGGTTTTAGATAGTGTTGGGTGAATTTTACCTACATAAATAATATTTGGAATATAAAATATTCTATTGTTTATCTACCACTTATTCCTTTAAACAACATTATTTCAGGGTGGATTGATATCAGCTAAAACCTATGCAACTTGACTCCAGGGATTTGTGCGGAAGTCAGATTGGAAAAACATTTGCAATATATCCCTTAATATCTTTCAGAAACTGTGGAGAACACACTTAGGATCTATGGCCCAAAACACACTAAAAGCATACTAAACAGAAACTGAAAAGTGCCTATCGCTCTACTTAAAGTTACTCACATTAGACTTACACAACTCTAAAACCAACTAACCACAAATTAACCATGGATTCCAGACATTTAGGGTCATTTTCCCATTGTTTTCCATCCTGCTAGTCATGACTTCCACATTGCTCCAAAGATACCCCTGCCTGCCAGAAACAAATCGCCAAAAAATGTTTGCAAGACATCAGCTTTTATTGGTATAACAAATGAAACCCTGAAACATTTGAAATCTGTTTAGAAGTGTTATTTTATTATACTCCAGAAGTTTTGAGAGAGTAAATAAAAGTAAATACGCTTCAATTTGCTGAATTTAGAGAGATATAATATAAACTCTTAAGACAAAAGGGCTTTTTAAAAGCAACCCATGAATGCAAACAGTCTGAAGAAGTTTACTTTGACAGTAAAAAAAATAATAATCAATGCTCGGAAGAGAGAAATTAAAAAAGACAAACATATCAGATGCAGCAGGACTAGGGTGGATCTTTTACTAAGAAATGACAGTTAAAATCTTAAAATACACAGCAACCGCTTGCCAAAACTTCAAAAGAACACTGGAGATTTAGTTACACACTAAAACCGCTTCATAAAACCTCAAACAAATGTTTTATAGGTTACACGTGTTTCCACACTCGTTACACCCGCTAAACAATCAAGAACAGTCAGCCAACACATTCTTCCACAATTACGCAATTTTTAATATTGTTTTACCAGTCATAATTTGTAAAACTGAACACAACAGTGACAATAATCTCCTATAGATCTGCTGTAGCAGCTCCGTCCCGTACTCAACACATCCAACTGACAAAAAAGCCCCTTTCATCTGTTGAAATAATTATGACGGTCCTGTCAATCATGAAATGTCACCTGTATTTCCAGATATTCCCAGTGATCCCATTCACCAGACCAACACATTCTCCTCTCTCCAGCAATGAGACCAACATCCAGTAGCATAGAAACAGAGACACAGAGGGAGACGGAGGAAAAGACAGCGAAATAGATGAGGGAAGGGAAAGCTGTGGTCGAGGGGTCGCCCTCCCTGTGCAGGATATCCGGTTAAACCTCAGCACGCTCTCTTCCTGTTTTCTGCGAGGCTTGGCTTTACTAGATGACACCCGTACGGGGAATAGGGCTCTTGTTTTCATTTACATACATCTTTTCACTGTCAGGTCATAATACCCATGTTTCAATAGCATTGATCTTATGTATGTATGCACGTGATGTTAATTTATCAGTTTTTAAAAACTGCTAAAGCATTAATGTGCCTTCATTCAGTGTGACAGAAGACCTCTAAGAAACTAAGGCAGGAAGGACCTTCATAAACAATCGAGAGGAACATGGAGAAAAGCATTAGTACATGTGTGAGAGAGAGAGATAGCGATATACCAAGATAAACTCAGTAGTGGGGGTGGGCAGAATAACATACATGACTGCTCAAAAGTTTTTAGTTCTCAAAAAACATTTCTTGTTATTACCAGAGAACTTCTGAATGGTATATATATCATTTAACGTTACATATTATGATTATATATATATAATGAGCAATAAAAAAATAAATATATATATGCATAAGCTTGTGGATCATTATTATATCTGAAAAAAAAAAAAAAAATCATAATATGATATTTTTGCCATATGGGCCGCTAAAAAAATATTAAAAATGGGCTAAAGTAGCTCTACTGCTATTGTATAGCTGGGCATAATATATTGTTTATCTGAGACGTTTGCATCAGATTATCTCCCTCGTGTGATTTCAATATATCACACATTCTGTATGACATCAGCCCTGTTAATTATGGCTGGAAATTTACAAAACTTGCCGGTTTGAAATCTAAGTGCTTAAAGCAGCCGCTCTGAAGTCTTTGATACATTCAGCTACTGTGAAACTTAAACTCCCAAACAGGTCACATATGCCCATTTTAAGCCAACAGATGCAAATTTGAATTCCACTACAGTTTTAATCCTCTAAACATTTGTTTCTTTTTTCACAGCAGACACCCTGAAGATTAGCAGACCCTGTGATCAAACTGCTATCTGATAAAAGCAAATGAACACGGAGAGCCCGAGGCTGATGGAGATAACTGCAAAAACACCATTTCAACACTAGCAGAGATTCAGCTCCAGATAAGCTAGCTCACAATTACTAGACTGTTGCAGTAAAGTTTACCTTGCACAAAAACACATGAGTCATTTACAGTAACAGAAGCGATGAGTGTTTGAGAAAGATTTCTGACTCACTGGCATCAAAATAGCCCTTTACTACAGGACCATTAGTTAACACAAGTAACAAAACGATAATTTACGTAAATTAACCTGACTTTATACCTAAACTCCCAATGAAAGGTTTGGGGATGGTAAGGTTATTTTTCCCTTATGCTCGCCAAGTGAAAATACTGTAAAAGAGTAATAATGTGATATAATATTCAAAATGAACTGTTTTCTATTTATACATATATATTATAAAAACGTATTCCTCTGATGCAAAGCTGAATTACTCCAGTCTTCAGTGTCACACGATCCTTCAAAAATCATTCTAATATTTATTTTAGATTTTCTGCTCAAAAATATGTATTGTAAAACTATCAGTGTCTTTTCTGTCACTTTAGATCTATTTAATTCAACCTTACTAAATAAAAATATTAATTTCTTCTGCATTTTGAGGCTTTTCTAAAATCTGACTCAGAAATTTCTGAAAATCTGAATCTAAAACTTCAAATGTGATCATTTCAACCCCAAAAGCCAACATAACAGAGATATACAAAAATTCTTCATCATATTGATAATTGGATGCTTTTTTGTTTTTATTATCTATTGGCTGATTGTATATCTAATTGTATATCTAACACTTACTGAAAATGAATATTTAGATATTTAATAATAATGTCACATTATTAGCAAATCTCAAAATGAATATGCTAAGATACTTAAATACACTTCCTATAGTATTTAATATATTATTATTTTTTGTTGTTGTTGTTATTCAGGAAAAATATTTACAGAATTTTAATATCTCCCACTTATCAGGAAATTTATAATCGGTTTGTTTTTTTACGCCAGAATCTGGTACAAATGTGCCCTGTATGTGTGTCTGAAGATGGACATAGTGTGTTTAAGCAACCATGAGCACCATTAACAAATATCAAAACTTTAATCAAACTTGGACTAAAACCAATTCACATTTCCAACCTCCAAAGTCCTGGCACTCAGACGCTGACCATATACCAGATCTCTGCAATAACAACCCTAAAACTCTTCTGTGGGACTTTTTCTGTGACATGTCATCAGAGCTACACGCTGTGGTTACAGTGATACGGTTTCAGCAACAATGGTTTAAGTGTACAACCACAGCATCCTTTCAACCATTCTAAGTCATCAGATCTCTGCAGAGACAACATCTAAGGCCAGTTTGACGGGGCAGCTCTCATGCATCAGCTCTCACAAAGGACTAGAAAATACCTACAAGAGAGCAAGACAGGATATGAAGAGTGTCAGACAGAGGAAAAGCATAAACAATGACAAAAAGCACAAGGGAGAGTCAGAAGAGGAAGAGGGGGATGAGAGGAAATGACGTGATGCAACTCGCAAATATATCAAATGTTGGGGGAGCGACGGAGGACCCGGCCCACAAAAGAAAACAAAAGTCAGTCCACACAAGAATATTTAAACTCCTAGAAAAAAACAAGAAAAGAAAGAGGGGGAAATATGAATGATATGGTGATAAAAACAGCTCTTTTTGTAAAGTAAAATATTGTAGCACTGCATTTCCTATCAATATATTTAATAAAAAATGTAAACAATTAGCAAATGTAACATAGTTAATGAAACATAATTATTAAGTTATTATTTAATTAATATTTTGCAATGCTATACTATATATTCTAAAATAAAGTGAAACAATGTATTATAGGTATGAATGGTATTAATATTTCATTACATATTGTACACTTTTTATTTTAAATTATTGACAGTAGCGTGTAAAATTATATTTATTTATTTTATATTGTTTAACACAAATAATATTTATTTATATAATCTAATAGTAATAATATAATTTATAACACAATAAATTCACACTAATTGTTTTATAAGAATAAAAATACAATTGTTCTTTGTTTTTCAATAAAGTGCAAACTGACATTAAATATTGCAGTATATATTTAAAAAATTAAATAATTTTTAAATGCAACTTTTACAAAATTCTAATACTCTGTAATATAAACTGTATTAATATTTTGCAATTTAATATTAAATAAATTATTTTAAATAAATACTTTTATGTTTTATATTCAAAATGATTTAAAACAACATGTAAAATTGTTATATATTTGTATTTAAAAATGTTTTATTTTAATAAAATGCAAATAATAGATTTAACAGATTAACTTTAAATAATACAAATAATAGATATTTATGTAAAAATAAAATACATTTATAATAGATTATGGACACAATACAAGAATCAGCATTCTTGCGCAACACATTTCACACTACTGCAGCTATAGTACACTGAACATGAACTAAGTTAAAGTTATCTGCATTCTAGTGTTGATTCTACAACTTCACTAATGAATTCTTTAGGTATAGTATTTAGGATTTGGGGTGTCTTTAACATGCCTACCCCTTGTGTAGCTGGAGCCTCTGGATGCGTGATGTTGTCTTCGTTGAGCTGCTCTGTGAGGGATGTATGTCTTCCCTCCTCATTAGCCATGTCACACCCTCTATCTCCCTGCGTCTGCCCACTCGGCCGTGATAAAGACTGCTAATAAAATCACCCACTGGAGTGGCGGTCAGTCCACCCCCCCCCGCCGAGACCCTCTTTATCAAACCACTTCACAACAGAGACAGCTTCCCCCTCGACTAAAGAAAGGCGAAAAACGGAAGCGGTGTGGGGGTGAGCTGCAGGAAGGAGGAGAAAAAAGCAAAGCGGCAGATTAAGACACTGAGAGAAAGTGTGAGTAAGCTCCACCCCTCAACTACATTACAGCAAGTCGGTCTTAAACTCTTTCCATCCATGCGTGTTGCATTTTGTGTAGACTACAGATGTGAAACAGATGTGAGACGCCATACAAAGATCACCATCATCATCTAAATAGAAGGCAAAAAGTATGTCACTGACAGAAACTGAGTGAAGAAGCTGGAAGAAATCAAAAAAAGGAAAGTTGAAATTTTAGCATTATGCAGGTCTTGTGTCAGCTGTTGCAATTTTTCGTGTGAACTTATTAAATTAGAACAAGCATGTAAGGGTTATGAAAAGGTAAAAAGGTAAAAAAAAATGAAGATGATAAATGCAGGGTCACTTTTATAGCACATGCAGGCAAAATAACACTGTTTATGGCATTTCACAAAGTCCTTAACCCCGGGTTATCGTCCTTGTAAACTCTGATATTAACCATGGGTATAGAGGAGCGTTTAACAGGGTTTTTTCCTTGGGGATATGAAATCCTTGCTCCAGAATATGGTTAGCACTGCTTTTTGTGGTGTTAACACAGTGTCAATCATTTCTGTTTAAAAAAGAAAATAAATAAAAATAAATCCTCATCTATACTGGAATTTTCACTGTATTTCAGAAACGTTCTCGAAAACGCATATGACCATTTATGCAGGTACAACAATGAGCATAATGTTACTGTTTACACAATCATCAAGGATACACACAGCCAATGCGGGCAGCCACGCCAACATTTTTTCTGTTGGCGAGGACAGCCGTACTCAACACTAAGTACACCCTGATGACAATAAAATTTAATTTTAAAATCATACTTTAGCACCTCTTTTACTTTGAGATAGTTCTGAGGTTAACAGATTTAAATTCATAACAAGAAATACTTTATAATACTGTTTTGAAATCAAATCTTTGCATAGCTATGACAGTAATGCCAAAAAGTTGCTCTTAAAAAAACAAAGCATATAGGCTACAGTTATCAAATAAGCACGCGTACTCTTTCCCTTAGGCATAAACAAACGCAGATTACGTTCATGTGCGTGCTTTCCTCTGGATGTAAACAAGGCTGATTACGTCAAATACGCTAAAGCGTACATACCTATGTTGAATACAGGTTGCACTGCCGTGCTTGAACACCAGGGGGAGTTTGCAGTTTGAACAAAATTGTTAAACGAAATAAGATTAAAAGTGTCTGGTTGATATCAGTTTGCAGGAGAGACCTTCGCTGACGTTACTTTGGAAGACTGTTGCGATGATAATAACAGACAGAATGCAGATGCACACAGAGTCAGAAGAAATATGTTAAGGGCAGATACATAATAAAAGATATAAAGGTATAAAGACATAAGCAAGGGGTAAAATGTCAGGAAACGTAGAGTTCCCTGTTAACAACTAGCTTCGCTTTAGATCTGGTCCCAGATGTCATTCCGTCACTTTCAGAGCGTGTCTAAAAGCCCTGGGTTTAATTAAGATTTAACGACATGATGTAGCCAACAAAAAATAGCCTTGAACTCAGTGTGTGTAAGGCGGGAAGGTTGTTTAGGGTGTGTACACATCATTTCTGGCTTGTTTAAAATCCTTAACCAAGCTCTCAAACTAAAAACACACTAAATCATTAATAGAAACATCCCTATCCTGTTTGCAAACTCTGTTATGCAAATACTTACACCCCATACACCATTTAAATATGCGTTTGGCAGATGCTTTCACCCAAAGCAGCGTAATGTGTATGTAAAATGTACATATTCATCAATTTGTCTTTCTCTGGAAACTGAACCCATGATCTTGAGAGATGCTTGATGCCTTTTAATCAACAAAACTGTCACTGCCAGTATACACTGAACCTACTTTTTGAGTGTCAGCTGATGTTTTATTTCACCACTTTTTGTCATAAGAAAGCACATAAATGTCATGAATAAACATTTATGATAATGGAGGGACAGGCATAAAACCGTGCACCTCTGAACAGCACTTGGAGAAAGTCACCAAGACAACCCTAATATGAGCTCTTGTGCTGTTCAGCCCAAACTATAACCGAGCAGTGCTCATTGTCAGGTCACGCTGACTCAAACACACACACACACACACACAGAGGGAGCTCTATTCAGCTGCTGTGGCTCGTGAGAATGCCAGCAATTCTAAGCTCAGTCAAAGCCCTGCGGCCAAATGACTGTCCTTCCTTCTGTTTCGCTCTCTCTCTCTGCCCAGTCATGAGCTCTGGATTCACTTACCCTCATTTCATCTGTAGCTTGAACATCTGAAAAACATTTACTAATTAAAGATGACAATGAACTTTAGTGAAATGAAAAATCAGTATGCAAGAGAGACAGAAACAGACTGTAACAAATAGAGAGGACATCTAAGCAACGTCTGCTTTAAAGGCGGCATGAAATGAAAATTCACCTAAAATGCATGTTAATGCAAATTGATCTTCCGTCAAAACATTCTAGACTTCTGCAATCATTAGTCTGCTAAAAATCACCCCTTTGCTGGATGGATGCCTCCATCCAATCAACAACTGATGGACAGACCCAAGCCCCGCCCCTTTAACCATAATACTCAGAAGTATGTCACAATACAGAAAAAAGATGTCACTGCATCCGTTTCATCACGACTTTAAGGAAGTCACATGTAATTAGGCAGGGTTCACTGACCCTGAGAGGTGTTTAAACAAAATGCAATAAAGAGCACAATAATACCGATTTAATTTGTTAAAAGAAAGTTTACTGTTTGGACTAAAAACATACTAACACTAAAACATACTAAAAACATAACACTAAAAAAGAAAGAGAAAAAAAACCTAGGTGAACTAGTTGACCTCAGCGGCTCATCCCAAGACAAAACAAAAAAAATTGGAAGGAAAAGGAAGATAAAAAAAAAAAAAAAGTAAACAAAAGAGAGATTTCCCGTGCAAAGCTTGCGGTTGGGCTCTTTACTTCATATACACATAAACACACACCGACACATCTGGAGCATTCTTGACATTCTCGTGTGGTGAGCGTTAGTGTCAGATTGATGAATAGAGACTGACGCCCACAAACACAGGACTGTATCCAGATATATCCAGACCTATGGAGATTTTGGAGCAAGTTCATATTCTGACAGCATAGTGCGAAAGTTCTGATTGATTATTTCCCAAACGAATGGATTTTTCCTTTATTAACAATACTATCTGACAGACATTTTGCATATGTGTGTGTGCACATCTGGAGGAAAAGAGTTCCTTAGGAGGTCATTGTGCATTTCGCCATGGGTTTTCAGTGTGTTCATTATGGGCCGAAATGAATAGTGTGTGTCTGAGTGCACACTGAGTTCAGATGAATAGTTTCATTGTGGCATCGTCAGGAAAAAGCCCACTTAAAATCTCTATTGTACTCACTCAGACTCTTAGACTGAGATATCATTGTGCCGTAGTGGATTACACTCTTTAATACTCTTACAAATGTATCCAAACTATCATTTGAAAATATCTAGATAATGGGTTCCTAAACTGATTATCTTGCAGTCGATACACAAGTCGATGCCGGTGACTGCCATTTGAGAGGCTTTTATTTTACAAAAATAATATGTAGGAAGTGAGAGAAACTGAAGAGTCCAGGAAGTGGGTGTGTGAGATAAAGGGTGTCCTGACCACACTGGGTCTCTTCAAACTGCAAGAGAAAGATCTGAGAGAAGATCAGTCCAGGGTCAGTGGGTGAGAGGTGGCCCTGTTCTACTGTACGCAATTCAAAGGCAGTTCTTTTCTGCACTAGAATATATTAAAATATTAAGAATTTAAAAAATTTTAGAAAATTTAGAAAAAAGAAATACATAGAATTTACCGAAAACTATTTTAATAGCTATTTTAAACCCAATCAAAACCAAAATAAAATCTGTAGGAAACAGTAGTTGGGTCTCCATTACATATTTGCACCAACATTTTGTGATATATTATAAATGTCAATAAAAAGCTGTTGCAACATGACAGCATTTCCATTAACCAATTTTTTTCCTCTTGCAATAAGTCATGGCGATAGATGTTAGTAGGTTTACGTATATCGCAGCCACTACACTAGCCATTCATTTTAATTGAGGAGACGTAGGTGTGTATCTTCTGGGACCTAGATAGTACATTAAAGAATATGCGGGTATGATTGTTATGTACACCAGGTGACCTATTAATGCAAAAAAAAAAAAATAATAATAATAATTCCATTGCAGTTTTTTGACTTTGAAATTGTTTGTTTGTGGGGTTTTTTTGCGATATATGGAAGTTTTGGTGAAAATGACATGTTTCCACTGGGCATATTTTCAATTTGTAATTTTAATTTGCCCAATTTCAAGAGTAATGGAAACATGGCTAGTGTCTTTAAAAAATAGTTAACCTAAAAATATTCAATTTGAAGAAACGGACTTCAATTACATGAACAAAAAAAGGTCATATAAGTTTAGAACGGCCAATGAGGAGGAGCCCAGGTTTACAGAAACGGTGAAAACCTGCACCAGGTGTCTCTTATCATCTGTTCTGAGCAGAGTTCTTCACACTGCTTCTCTTGGCTGGCCTCCTATCACGAGCCAAGTTGTGGGCTGACTTGAAGATGATGAAGATGGAACTGAGGCGGTTTCTTCTTCACAGCATGAGTAAATCTTTTATCACAGGGAGATACAAGGCTTGGCTCAGTCAACAAATTCCACACTGCAATCATAAGATGTTTAGGAAGGTGGAAAATTAAACATAGTCCTATTCATCAGGACTTATTCCAACATATTCCAGAATAAAAAAATTCAAAAAAACATACAAAAGGTTCAAAAATTTTATTTTTTATTTTATGTTTAGGTAAATCTAGATTGTTATGTTGTTTATTTATTATTATTTTAAATATTTAATTAATTATAGTTATTATTCAGTAGTTAATATTCAATGTTTGCTGGTGTAACAATGCTGAAAATGTAGCAGCCGTATGCACAACCATATTTAGAATTGTTTAAAAAGAAACTTTCCTTACAACAAGGAATATTTGAGCTGTTTCCTGTTTTTGCAAGCATTTCTATT
>JAUMHE010000042.1:20076426-20107066 GCA_032359235.1 Enteromius mattozi
TACCACATACAGTCTGTACAGTATAAACACCATTACGCCTATGGAGAGTCCCCATAAATCACAAAAACCAATGTTTGTGTGTGTGTGTGCATATATATATATATATATATATATATATAGACATACACACACAAACACACTTTTTTTTACTTGTGTATCAGTCAGCTGAATATTTTGCTTAAAACTCTACAAGACAAATTCATGCTTATTAGCCTATGTGAAACCTCAGAGTGCAAAACCAAAGGTTAATTTAGATGGGCCCACAGTAGGGCATGTCATAGTGGTTAAAGAATAATTTGGCGGTAAAACTGAGACTTTGAGCTGTCTTTAGTAAGCTGTGGCATGAGTATATGAGCTGTGGAAAGAAATTCTAAAAAAAGAGAGTTATGTAAATACCTGTACAGTTACTATAAGAATCTTCAGTATTTGCAACACCAGTTTAAAAGGTTTTCGGCCTTTGGCTTGGTACTTTTCACAAGGACTCATGAAGAAATACTTTAACTTCCTGCGCAATGCTTCCTCTTCTTGATCAGCACCTATCCAGCCACCTATTACCGGGGACGGCCTGGGGTTGCTATACTCATCCCTGCAGTCACTCGAGCCATAGCCTATCACCGGAAACAGTAGCCTATCCTCTTCTGAAAGAGAAAGAGACACAGATAGTAGCAGTGGGATAAAACACAATGTAAACAGAATCTGGGTCAAACTCTAATACCAGTATTTTCAGTATGTCCAGGTTCAGCAAGTTTTTTTTTTTAATAATTTTTTTTAGGGATGCATTAAACTGATAAAAAAAAAGGACTGTATATACGTTTACAATGACACAAAATATATATATATTTCAAACGAATGCTTCTCTTAAAGAAACGTGCAAAACAGTTTGCACAAAAACCAATATCAGCAACTGTTTTCAACTGAGATTACAACCAGAAAACTCAGCTTTGCATCAGAGAAATAAATTGCATATATAAACAGATATTAAATGCAGCATTGGTGAGCATAAGACACTTTTTCAAAAACATTTAAAAACCTTAAAGATCCCAACTTTGAAGATTAGTGTAGACAGTCTTCCCTACACAATACATAGTCAATTAAAACAGAACTTGCTAATTTAATTTGAATCAAAGTTCAGAGTCAGACTAATGATCACCAGACAGACTCAAAGACAAGATGGCCTTAACTAGAGCCTGAGGACGTGAACTTTAGGAAGACAGAGATTGTCTATACGTGCACAACCCGAAACTTGAGATCTGATGAGCGTTCTCTTCCTTAAAGTGACACAAGATCACTTGAGACTGGGCAGAATCGGCAGATTGTCAAAGACCTCTCAAAAAGAACAAAAAATGGACAAGGCTTCATTGTTGATCTGCAATGCAGCAAATCTTAATACTTCACTCCATAGCAAGTCATGTGAAAGGGGCTTAAGAGTGGTTAGTTTGTCAAGGACACGTCTTTAATTAGCATGGCTGGTTAGTGAATGAATGCCGGATTTTATTTCAGTCTCTTAGTGTGCTCTCAAGGCTCTGTGAGTTTAACAGCTTGTCTTCATTTCTCACATTCAAAAAGTGTCAAAAACGTCAATCCTGTCTATGCACTTCCTATACAGCTGTTCTGCGAAACAGTCAAAAGTATGCTTTGGTTCTTTCTTTCTTTCTCTCCACAAATCACTGAATAAACATTTCCCAAAAGTGTTTCTTAGCATTTATGAAACTACAGGAAACATGACTTTTGAAAGTGTTTTTTTTTTATTGAGCAATTCTGTAAAGACTTTTTTGTGCAAACCAAAACAGTGAGTGATTCATCCAGTCCTGTGTTTTTATTATGCAGTAGCTCGACTGCAATGGAAGTTGTGGCCTAATGTATAGGGAGTTGGACTTGTAACCCAAAGGTTGTGGGTTCGAGTCCCAGGTCCGGCGAGAATTGTAGGTGGTGGGAGTGAATATCCAGTGCTCTCTCCACCTTCAACACCATGAATGAGGTGAGACCCTTGAGCAAGGCACCAATCCCCCAAGCATTGGCTGCTCACTGCTCCGGGTGTGTGTTCATGGTGCGTGTGTGCACTTTGGATGGGTTAAACGCAGAGCAACAATTACAAGTGAGTAATTTATTATTGTAAATAATAAACAATTTTTGTCCGAAAAATCAATATATATAGTAATTTTTCTGACAAAAATTATTTATTATTTACAATTTAAATAAAAAGGTCAACTACATTTGCAGGGCTGGGCGAACTGCAAAAATGTTGTGATTCCACATCAATGTGACTATAAAATAAATATAGTCTAAATAATAATAAATTGTATTATAACATAAAAGAAAAAAATGGAAGGAGCATTTCAATCTCTTTTGTTGATAACAGCGTGAAGTGCTTCTCATTACAAGTTAAAGGAAGATGGTTTAAGCAAATTATATATATATATATATATATATATATATTATTAAGTAAATTTTATATATATATCATCTATATTTAATTAATGAAATAACAGATGATTTGATAATGATACCATGCCATATTAATTTCATTTTTATTGAGATTAATCACACTATATGGAAATATGGTGGAACATAAATTTCCATGCCTCATAAATCACAATCCAGAGTGACAGCGTCTAATCTAAGCCAAGCAGAAAGTGAAACACAAAAGACATAAGTAGGTGGGTAAGTCACAAAAGAGATTAATGATTACAGCGTGTGTGGGATATTGCATGCCGTTTCAGTTTCGCACAGCAGAAAGTTAAGACAATCTCAGTGTTCCTTTAAGTATCTGTACCGTTCACACTAAGTATCCAAGCTGACGTGATTTCTCTGATTTCTCTACTTTCTTGAACATCTGACCTGCCAATGACTGCATGATTAAGCAAAAACGGAGAGAGACTGAGAGCGTTTATGAAACTCTACCTATTGTCTCTCATTGGTCTCTCTAATCAAAACCATCATTGTTCATCTAAGATCAAATCTGTTTGCTTGTCAGAGCCAAGTTACTGGAATCTTGCCTTAAAGCACAATTCCTCAAATGCGCTGCATTGTTGTACTGTATAACAGGAAGATTTGGAGTGTAGTCTAGTGAAGTGATAGGAATCTTCACAGCAAAATTGCAGTGGATGTAGGCATCTGAAGACACTCATGAGTGCTGAAGTATGGCTTCAGTCAATCAAATGGTGAAAAATAAACTGAAAAAATCTCATCCTTCCAGTTTTACAGGTAGGCATGTTTTCAGAGCACAGGCATACACTGGCTCCTCGCATGCTTTCACTGTCATAATAAGTCAAGGGTTTGACTATAAGCATGTTATAATAACCCTATCACAGATGACATCGAGGTTTGTCGTTCTGCCTGAGCCACCCATGAACTCCACACACCCACACGCAAACAAATCTATGATTACATAAAGACACAATTATATTATGAATACCTTGGCATGCGTTGAAATTTCAGCAACCAAAAAAGGGCTGCAATTACTGACCAATATATATTTTTGTGATAAACTGCAACAGCTGAATGTGTAAGCTGTGTGGACTAGGCACACTTCACAGAGAGCAAAAACAATCTAATAATAAAAAAAATAGCAATATGTAAAATGTGTTCGGTTGAAACATTGAGAAGCCTCTCACTGTCAAACAATTCTACTATGACTGATTAGCTACTTTATTTTGGGGTTTTCAGCTAAATTAAAAATGTAATTTGATTTCAGGAAATAAATAAATTTTGTGCAATTCTAGAAAAAAACATTAATTATATTCAAGACATTTTTTTGTGCCTAGAACTAGGAGACGTATATTTATAAGTCTTGTTTAAAAGTTGAACTTCTATTAACCTGAATGCAGATTTTCTACATTTCAGATGTTGCAAAAGATGGAATTGCAACAGCTAAACATTTCCATCTATTGCATATTTTTTGTGAAAAACAACTGACGTACCTTTATGCAACTGACTTACTGTTTTGTAGACAATGCGAATTGGTGTATGCAAACCATTTTACTTCAATAACATCATAATATTAAGAAAAAATAATAATATTGGACTTTTTTTCTAATATAATGATCGGATGTTGATAAGCGGGCATTACATTATGGAATAAAGTAAAACAATGTATTTTTTATAATACAACCTAAAATGGTTTTTGACTATTGGTTAACTTTTTCAAACAGACAAAAGTCATTCAGCACGTAAAAATGTGCTAAAGATTATAGGAAAATATTGTGAAAGAATGTTATTCCAGTAAGAAGACCAAGAAGACACTGTCATCATAAGACCAGGAACTAAGAAGAAAAAAAACGAAATATGAAAGCAAATATCAGATTTAGTATTATTATTAGTTTGGACAAATAACAGTATATTAGTATCAAACT
This sequence comes from Enteromius mattozi, assembly GCA_032359235.1. Taxonomy (NCBI): domain Eukaryota; kingdom Metazoa; phylum Chordata; class Actinopteri; order Cypriniformes; family Cyprinidae; genus Enteromius; species Enteromius mattozi. The sequence goes on from JAUMHE010000042.1 coordinate 20,080,779, forward strand.
TGAATTACATTGAGGCCACAAAACAGCAGCTGCCAGCCAATATTATGGTGAGATTGTATAGCCTATACATAATTAAATACCATAAAAAAATGACCCATCATCAATCAGAGCTAAACACAGTTTAAAAACTATATGCCTCGAATCAACAAGTCCAAACCGGCTCTTGTTGAGCAGATCGGTTTTAGATTCTTCAGTGGTTTTATGGTTACTATAAACAAAGTGAAATAAAAATGAAAACAGCTGGCAAGCATAGTTATAATTTCCAGTAATTCTGATGACTCCATAAGCACGTTATGGTGTTATTGTAGGAATAAGGTCAATGGGACACAAATGAGGAAGAAAATGCGAAAACAAGCGGAAAATAAATCACATACACAATCTGTGCCTCGTGATGTAACACTGAATCATCCAAACCACAAATGTCAAACAGGGCTATTCTCAAACAGGGTAAAGCAAGGACATAACCAACCATCTAGAACTGAGATGCAAGAAGTCACTGAAAACTCCTACTTTGCATTTTAGGAGGGGGGGGGGGACATAGCCTACTGATCAATGGTAGCTGAGCATAAGTGAAACATAAATCTGAATTATGGTTCACAAGCTTGCACAATGCTCGAAACTAAATATTCATGTGATCTCTTTTGAGGATGTAGGACAGGAAAGACTGTTTAAGACAATTACATGAATCATTATCATAACAGCAATTCCAACGTACATACAAAAACAGCTAATTATTTATTTATTTACTTCCAGATCAATGAAATATTGCTGGACTAATAACCCAATCTGATCCTGTGCTCGTGACCGATAATAATTAATCAGACTCTATTTGACATTTGATATAGTTGTGCATCCTAAGCACTTTTTTTCACGATCACAATGCAGAAAATAAACGCGACATTTTGTAACCTATTCCATAAAAAAGACTATATTTCTCACATCCCACTGAAAGGCTCCATAACAAACATTATAACCAGCATCTAGTTCATAATCGTCTCATAATCACTCACCGGAGGAAATATGGTCGACTTTATTCGCGTCCACCTCGGCCATGTCAGCGGTTTAAAATCACGCGCAGAGGATGTCGGCATTAAAATCGCAGTTTTCTCCACAGCACAACGGTACCCGAGTCTGTTCGACAGGCTTGTTTTGGCCCTCTGTTGTTCATTGAAGGGTTCCTCTCCGGTTACCGCATGTTTACAAGCGTCCACTCGCGAGCAGCACAGGCAACTTCCGATGAGGTCACGTGACAAGACAGCCTCATGTGACGCACTCCGAGGCTGCTGCGGTGCCATAAAACTTTCATGGCGTGTGGCTGCTGTAAACAGAGCTTGTTGTGTATTATTCACATTAAGTGATATGTCATACAGAAAAAGGGTGTTTTTTTGTATTCTCATTTCTACTTTGAAATAAATCAGATAACGCACCATAATATATTTGATTTTGTCTATTTGAAAAATTACATTTCATTAAAACAGATTAACACATTAAACTTTTTTTTATATATACGCGGAATTTATTATTTTTTTATTCGTTATTTATTGGTTTAGTGCTGTCAATTAATCGCGATTAATCCAATCCAATCGCATCCAAAATAAGTTTTTCTTTACATATGTGTAATGTGTATATTTATTATGTATATATAAATACAAACACATGCATGCATGTGTACATTTAACATGAATATGTTATGTTTATATATTAAATATACTTTAGTATAATATAAAATATACGAATATAACTATATAAACATATATACATGTAAATATTTTCAAGATATATACTGTATGTGTGTCTTTATATATATATATATATACATAATATACACAGCACACAGACATATATTATGTAAATAAAAACTTTTATTTTGGATGCGATTAATCATGATTAATCATTTGACAGCACTAGTTTTGACACATTGAGTGACTGTTAGGGGAAAGATTGTTGTTTTTATTTTTTGAGAAAATGGAAGCAGGAACATGCTACCAAATGTAGCTTTAGCACTCTGAAGAAGTTTAACAGATTAATCTTTTATTTTTCTTGTTTTGTAGCTTGTTTTTCCTAGTGCTAAAGAGTCTGTGAGAGGCTAAACATGTAACATACTGAGAATAGATTTTTTACAACATGACAGCATTAACAGGAAATTAACGTCATCATTTCTCTTAATTACACAGAAATCCAGCACCTGACAAAAGTTCACTACCATTAACTAGTTATTTACTAGTTACTAGGTCACTTAAAACAAAAAAAACCCCAATGAAGCAGACAAAAAGTTACATTACATTAAGATTATTAAAAATGACTTTGTAGCATAAGTATTAACAATTACTATTGTAAGTACTGTACAACATTCACTCAGAAAATATTAACACGGGACAATATTTCCTTATCTCTCCTTGTGGTTTACAAAGACTTTATTATGTTGTGTGATGAAAAATGAAACAACATCATTAACAAATGAAACATACACAAAACAACCACCCTTTATAATACAACAATCAAGAAGTCCAAAGATAATAATTCATCCTGTAAATAAAACTCGTTTGAGCATTTGTATCTCTGCTAGCATGTCATTTTGACATATGTACAATATCTGCACAATTTTCAGCAACTAACAGTTGAAAGGTGTATGTTAAAAAAAAATTTCTATATCAGCACAATGATACTCAAGCCTAAATTCAATGCTGATTTAATTCCTCATTTATTGTACTTTATTAATGTCCTGTTATGGTACATTTGCAAAATGAACATACACAAATGATATTATCTTAAAGTTCTCTGAAAATAACCCCTCAATGCATTAGTGTGTCAGTAAATTATACTTAACTGGACTTGTGAAATGACTGTGTTGATGTGGCTTGTCCTCAGCAATATTTTGTAACATCGTTTAAAAAATAAGGACAGCTAGAGACAGACTTGAAGTTATTTTGAGATCCGACTCTGTTAGCAAAGCTATTTAAATGAGTGGAGGAAAAAAAAAACAATGCTGAGACTCCAGATTTAGAGGCTTGATGTACTATCTGCCATCAAGAGTTTTATCACGAGCAATGACTGCCTCATCAAACTTGATCATCAGCGTGGTTCCCTTGTGCCAGTGGACAGTGACTTTTGCTGGGAAGCCACTGTGGGTTAAAATAGCCTCCACGATGCCACCAGTGAAGGCTGCACAGTTTAAGGTGCTGTTTTCTTTAGGTACTGAAATGTAGGCATTGATCAAAGGCTCCTTTTCAATGATGTAGTATGTTTTGTCATCATCGTTGGCTTGCTCCAGTTTGTCTGCTTCCTTGCCGAATAATGCTTTCCATACATTTACCTAGGAAGAAAGAAATACAGAGTTAACACTACAGGCTATGTGAACTTTAAAATAGTTCACCCAAAATTGAAAACATGCTGAAAATTTACTCACCTTCAGGTCAGAACAGATTTGGAGAAACTTATGATTACACCACTTGCTCACGAATGGATCCTCTGCAGTAAATGGGTGCCATCAGTGTCCAAACAACTGATAAAACACCACAGTAATCCACAAATAATGACTCCAGTCCATCAGTTAAACAGTTCTATACAAATACACTAATAGATTCTGATGTGAAAGGACAACATGAAATTGACTTTTTCACCGGAGAAAGCAATATTACAGGTTATGGACTTCTATTTTGACCGGAAGTGATGGCTAAAACGGCTTAATAATGAATTTGTTTCTTGCAAACATAAGATGTTAACTGATGGACTGGAGTTGACCTGATTACTTTGATGTATCAACTGTTTGGGCTTTTATTCTGACGGCACCCATTCACTGCAGATGACCCGTTGGTGAACAAGTGATGCTAAATTTCTCCAAATCTGAAGAAACAAACTCATCTTTGCTTTTTATTTTTAGGTAAACTGTTCCTGTAACCAGAAATGATGTACACTCTTAACAGGAATACCTTAATAAAGAGAAGTATGTTCAAAACTTTGGTTTCTCTTTTTCCGTTTTTCTCCCTCATCACGAGAACATCCAGAAGGCTGGCTCCAACCCCTTGACCCATGTCAGCCAGCCGGGCCTGGAGCTCGGACACCGAGTAAACACGGCTCTGGCAGTACTGCACCATCTCCGAGAAGAGCAGCGCGAACGCGCTCACGCTCACCTCCGTTTTGGGACGCGTGAGCGAGCGCTCGAGGATCGCGGATTTGCCTCGCGTGAAGCGGACCTCCATTGCGTTCACACCGAAACCGAATCACAACCGGAATGAAAGAATCAAAGTGCCCGAGTCCTGCAATATAAACAGTTTTTGTGTTATAAACCAGCATATCATAATTGAATGCTGAATGTGTCAGTTCTCTCATAATTCATTGATTCATTGTTGCCCTATCATGTAGCACTCTGATAACATCATGGGGTTTCCTGGTTATGCACGGACTGGATAATACGCCAAACGAACCAACTTGTACAGAAACTAGGGTATTATAAAGCAGGTGTCACAATCAAATCGTATTTCACTGTGTATTAGCGTTTACCTGGTGTTTGGGGTTTCAGTTCCGGATGCGTGAAGCCAGGATTAGTGCAAACGCTTACTGTTCTCTGGTGACCGGATATTTTCAATATAAGAGTAGAACGGGAGATAGTAATGGTAAATGAAGCACAGTTCTTGTATTGGACTGTAATTTTGTAGCGTGTTAAATTTAAACTTCGAAAATGCGTTTTTGTTTTATTTATTTTCCAGATGCATTTTGAAGGAAATAAACATTCAGCGGCACCGACTCTTATTTTGAAATCATTGAAAAGTGACTGGAAAGGCTGCGCTTTGCTCACAGTGTGTGATGTGCTTGTTAATAGTGAACTTGAAGGCGATATATATCCCTCAAGGTAAAGTATCGACGTATTTCTTTATAACGTCCCGGGACTGGTTATGAATTCGTATGCGAAATTATTCTAGTTACATGTCTGTTCTGCATCTGTGAAGTCAGCAAACTTTTGTGTTTGCATGTCATGGTCAAATGAATAAGGTGTAAGTTAGGGTACCTTCCAAACATTTACAAATATGTATTTTTTCAGCTGTAAGGGGGTTTGACCTGCACTGCAAAGTGTGAGAATGCTACCTGCCTTCACGAGCCTCAGACACTTCGCCACAGACACGATGAGAAGGGCAGGTAGGTAACAGACAGTTTACTGCAAAAAATCATTCATCATCAAAACTAACTTTCAAATACTTGTAGGGAGCGCTGTTCACTACTTTTGATATTTTATATATGATATACATGGTTATGAATTTAATTATGACCTTTCTGTACTTCAACACAGCGTCTGAATTCAGAATGACCGTCCCATGGGGAGAGATGAGAGGTCAGGTTTGGGGTCCTTCTAATGGCCGTCCCGTGCTGTGTTTGCACGGTTGGGCTGACAACTGCGGGACGTTCAATACCTTGATTCCATTGCTTCCTAAAGGTAAAGTGTTTCCGAGATCAGAGAGTTTAGTAACATTAAGGTCCGTATGGATAAATTCATTAGCACACAGTTTATCTACAAACATTAACTAGTTCCTGTTTTCTTTGTTTTTCTCCACATCTCTTCCAGACTGCAGATTTGTAGCCATTGACTTTCCAGGTCATGGTTTCTCGTCTCATAGGCCTGATGGATGCTTTTACACCTTCCCTTTGTACGTGGCAGATGTGCGTCGAGTTGTAGAAGGTTTGAAGGCCCTTGTTACCAACATTAGCGAATCATCTTCACTACAATAAAAGTTCTTCATCATTCTTGAGACAAGATAAATGTACTTTAGAAGAAACACTAATTCATTTAGTTAAATTTTAGCGCAGTTTGATTAAAAAAAATCTGTGATTGTGGAAAGACAATAAATAGGCCTACTTATATTCAAGATACAGTCTGTTAAAACAAGCCTTAATAGTTATGCTGTGTTGCTTAAACTTGATCTTGTTTTAAGTTTAATTTTTTTTTACTGCAAAACAAGGCTAAATTAATTTGAAACATAGGTATGTCTATATTTGTGTGTTTTTTTTTCTTTCTCTAATTTGTTTGCAGCTCTTCAGTGGAAGCAATTCTCTATCATTGGACATAGTATGGGTGAGTCAGCTTCGTTACTGCTGTCTTCATTCACTGACAGGTCAAAGTTTTGTGTGTGAAAGGTCCGTGTAAACTGTAAGTTAAAGCATGATGAATCCTATTATTGTGAAGCTGTGTTGTTATTGGGTTTTTTTTTTGTTTGTTTTCTTTTGTACTCTCCTTCCAAGACATAGATATATGTTAGTAAATCAGTAAGAGGGCATTAGAAGGACACTGTGGGATGAATGCCACAAACCTGATTTCATAATGCTCTACTATATATAGCATCACTTCTCTAAGTGCCACCCTTATTCATGACCAGATGGTGATCAATGTTGAATTCCTGCAGTATTATTTTTAAGATTTCGCAGTAGGAAATGTGTGTGTGTGTGTGTTTTAAGTCATAACTTTTAATAATTTAAAGGTATTTAATTGTGGTTAAAGATATAGAAAAACATAGACATGAACGCATTAATACTAACTTGCACAAAAATATAAAAAAAAAAGAATGCACAGTCTTTGATAACATAATAATTTAATTAATGAATTATTAATTAAATTAATTAAATGATTAATAAATTAAAGTGTGTATTAATTAAACATAATAAATAATAATCATGGTTAACACTGGAATATATATGAAAAATAACTCACAAATAAGCTGTTTTTGAACTGGGTTAATTATTTGGATTTATTAATTGATGTTTCTTGAACAGGTGGGAATGTGGCAGGAATGGTGAGTATCTATCATAATCTTTTTCATACTTACTGTAAATGTTATAGTTGTTTAATATAGTGTTTCTCAACTAGTTTAGATTCAGGACCCAGATTTGACATAAAGGGGCAACTTATTACAGTACTAAAATTATGCAGTGTAAACAAAAGTGTCTTTAAATTATTTAATATTCCTGATCTGTAAAGGTATAACGGTTTGCAAAATGATTAACATTTTGCTATCTTCCTGTGTTTCCTAAGGCTGCCTAGAGTTTTGTGTTGTGTAAATGTAGTGTGTGCTGACAGTTCTTTCTGGTTTTACAGTTTAGTGCCTTGTACCCAGAAATGGTTGATGCTGTAGTTCTCCTGGATACTTATGGATTCCTCCCAACACAATTGGTAACAATAAAAAAAATCATATAGAAGAATTTTTATTCAACATGCATGTGGCAATGATAACATGTTTATTCGTCCTTTCTTAGGCTGACATGTTTAAGAACACGAGGAAAGGGATAAATGACCAAATCCAGTATGACAACAAGACGGAGGAAAGGAAAAAGGAGAGGGTCTACACGTATGAGAAAGCCAAAGAAAGGTAAGGAATGCCTGAAGTTTACTTAACAACAAACATGTATAGTACATCTGTGTTCTTGTTTTGTCTTTTTGTTCTGTATTCTATTCAATTTTAATGTCTAGGTGACTTCTGAAAATGGACAAGTGCGATGCAGACAGGAAAAGTCTTCCAGTAAAATTGTAATTGTGTTATTTATACTTTTTGTCTTTTAAAGAAGTTATAATTTTACTGAAAGGCTTCATCTGCCTGAATCTCACAACTGCTATTCTTACGGGTTTTTTTCTGAAATATTGTTGTTAAAACATTTTTTTTCTAAATATTTTTGACATTACGTTTTGATTAATGATTTGTCCACCTTTTATACTGATTGCAAAACTGAATTTTCAGCATCATTACTCAATGATTTGCTGCTCAAGACACGTAGCTTATTGTTATGTATGTTGAAAACATAATATTTTTCTGTAAACCATGAAATATTTTTTCATGATTATTTTATGAATAAAAAAAATCACATTTATTATTATTATTATTATTATTACTGTTAGTGTTGTTTTTATTAATTATCATCTTTTAGGTTAAAGGCTGCAAACCCCTTCCTTTCCGATCAGTCTGCGGAGATTCTGTTAGAGCGAGCAGTCAGAGAAGTTGAGGGAGGTAAGACATAGAACAATAACACACTTATTGTGTGGACCCAGGTTCTCTTACTGTTTCTCTAAAAATTTTTCCTTTCTCTTGAAGGATTTGTATTCACCAGAGATTTCAGGATCAACCTGGTGAGCCATTTCAGTATATTTATTCATTTCTTTAAACTGTACTTTATTCACAATAACAAGATTTCAGATTTAGTTTGACTGTTTGACCCATTTTCATCTGTGACAGATCTTTCCAAAAACTCGCTATCATATACAGTGGTTTATTCCTCTTTATTGTCATGGTTTCTGTTAATAAAAATGTTTTGTGTTTAGGAAGGAGCGTATATAAAAACACTATACACATCATGATAAATGTTCATTTATTCATATTTAAATCTCTTTTTTTGCCAACTGGTAATATTTGGTTTTGTTTCAGAAAAACATTGTGAATAGTAATATGGAACAGTGCCTCCACATGATGTCACTAGTTAAAGCCCCAGTGATGATACTTCTGTGAGTTCACACACAGACACAGTTTTTCACAGTTTTCATAGTGTTCAGAAAAGGTTTAGTGCACATTTAAGCACAATGTTGAAAATTTGCAATGCGCCATTATTACATTTTTTTTATAGTACTCAAAAGCAGATAATTATTTTCATGTTACGGCCAAAAACCAATAATTGGAAGATCCTCTGCTATTATGTCTTAATAATTTCAAAATAAAAAAGTTGAAAATTAGTCATTAGTACATTTTAAATGCTAAAAGTCAGGGTATAATGCACAGTATGAAATATATTTATTAAGTCCAATTTAAAATGCCTGAATGTCACTGTAGACAAAAAGATATATAAACCAAAGTCCCTTTAAGGCATGTCATGTCACTCGTTGGCCATCTTTGAAACACCTCTTTGAATGGGGAACTGTTCGCAAAGCTTAGCTGTTGCAACTAAGCTTTAGTAGTCGCAAAACTGTTTCTATAGCAACCAGGAGTTCTAATGGCAGCTGCAGTGACGCAATGACTTTACCGATTAGTGATTGGCTATTTTGCTCAGAAGGTGGGGCTTCGTGCGATAGCGCGTCCATATTGAGCGTTGCATTTTTCCCCATTCAAAACTATATGAGTGACACGTCTGGGTTACTCTATAGTCTTTGATATAACTTAAGTGGCTTTTGCGAACAGTTATATAAAAGTACATTTTTACTAGTTAAGAACACATCATATCATTATCCACACATCAGTTACATACCCTATCAGACTGCATCAAAAATGTGTCTTTCTTCAGGGCAAAAGACGGCCTGTTGAAAACATATGTTCTACCTGATGGATATGTTGATAAGATTCTGAAGAGCTGGATTGATCAAAATGTGAGATGTGCACACAAACACACAAACAAGTGCAAAATGTCTGTTTTGAGTGGCATTATATAGAAATATCTTTCTTGCTCCTCTGCAGGCCACCATTGTTGATGTGGAAGGGGATCATCATATTCACCTGAACAAACCTGAGTGCTTGGCCTCCATAATCACTGATTTTCTTCAGTCACACAGTCCTGACAAAACAGAGAGCGAATCTAACAATAACCAGTCTTCCAAATTATAACACACACATGCTGATTCAAATAATGAAATAGCCTATACTGATTCATATTATTGACCTGTTCTTCATACTTCATACTTTAAACCTAAAATTAATTTTAATTTTTTTTTTTCAATTTAAAAAGGGTGTTTTATTAGAAAACGTTCAGAACAATTCCAGTATTTTGCACTATCCATTTGTCTTCCATTTTAACAAGAGGTTTAGTCCCTGCTGGTGGAAATCTCCCTCACAGCATAATACCGTCACATTCACACCTCATAGCATACTCTCAGAAATAAAGGAACAAAAGCTACCACTGGGGCGGTACCTTTTCAAATGGCTTTTGAGCAGTGACAGCTTTTGCACCTTTTATTTTTGAGAGTGTAGGCATGGCGCTTTTTGAGATATGGACTGTGTTATATTGGCAAAATACAAATGCTGCTGACAAACATTGATCGTAGTGTTGGAAAAAAAAGGTTTAGTGCTGAATCACTTAATGCGTTTCCAGATTTAATCTGCTCAAAGAGAAGCTGCCCTTATATGTATTTATATGTGTGATGACCATAAAAGGTTTTTTGAAACGTCTGTTAATGTTAAGTATTAACTAAAACATCTGTTTATTGTTACTTTTGTTGTGATGAAGCAAAACTAAACATTAAATTGTGAAATTATAGTTGTGCAATCATTTGACCATGTATGTTATATGTATGTTATATAAAATATCAAAACTAGTGAACAGCGCTCCCTACAAGTATTTAAAAGTTAATTTTGATGATAAATTAAATTTTTCAAATAAAAAAGACTGTAACCTACCTGCTCTCCTCATCACGTTTGTGGCAAAGCTGAATTTTGAGTATCATTACTCCAGTCTTCAGTATCCAATGATCCTTCACAAATCATTATGATATTCTCGTTTGCTGCTCAAGAAACATTATCAATGCTTTAGAATTGTTTGAGAAAGTACAAAATAACTGTATTTTTTGAACTGTAAAATGTAAATCTTTATAGATGCATTGAGTGTCACTCTTGACCAATTTAATGCATCCTTGCTTTATTAATTAGTGTTATTAAAAAAAAAAAAACTTGGTTCCGTCATTCATAAGTATTATAAATCATACAGAATTAGTACTAAAAATGCAGAACGTTTCCATAAAATGAATTTGAATAGTCTCATTATAGATAATGACATGCCAGATTTGATTATATATTATATATATATACAGCTTCAGTGTAACAGGTTACTATTCATTATAAGAACAGCATGAACATTATGTTAAGTTTCTGCTTTTGTGTTCTACAGAAGAAAGTAAGTCATATAGGTTTAAAACCTAAGCAATGACAGAACTGTGAACCATCCTTGATGTGTGTGATGCTGTAGGTTATTTGAACCTTTTGGGGATGTGAAATCTTTTATACAAAATAACATTCCTCCTAAAAACTGCCTCTGATTTCCAATGATCATTGCCATGTTCCAGTTTAACATGAAATGATTAGAAATGTGAGAGCAAGACTGAGAAGAAAGGGTTACCAAAAAAATTACGCAACTTCTGCTCTGACCCTTTTCTCGTCAGAGATGTCTCCATGGTTACCCCCCCCCCCCCCCAACTGGAATGGGATGGTACAGCTTTGCCAAGAAGAGCACGAAACCAAGGGTGTGAGAAAAGCCCTCATTCCATAGCATTGAATGAAATAAAAATGTCTTTTTCCGCATAGCTTCATCAGCTGCTGTTTCAGCATTTTAATTAGACGATTCTATCTGCTCAGCCTGGGTTTGAGACTCTAAACCCGAAACTACAGCACCAGTTCAAAGGCGATCAAGTAAAGACTGCAGGTATGTAGAGACACATGTGCATGTGTGGATGTTTAACGACATGTTGATTTCATTTTTAGTGTATTTCATCCTCATTGTAGTTCATTGACAGAATGCTGCACTGTTAAGTATGAGTGACAGTACCGACATATTGTTATATGGATCATGCACCATTTCATATACTGCAGTGCACAGGTGTGTTCTCATTTAGAGAATAACATAATTGTCTCTCTGTTTTTTTGCTTTTGAGATACCACAATGCCCTGGATGTTTCTGGACTGGTTCGTCCCCGTCTATCTGCTGGTCTCAGTCCTGGTCCTGGCTGGTTTCGGAGCATGTCTGTATTTTCTGGAGCCGGGTCTTCAGGATGCCCACAAGTGGAGCAACAAGTCGCTGAGGCACCAGCCGCTGGCTCCCATAAGGCAAACACACTGCAGAGATGACGACATCAACGCCTTGTTATGATGGGACATGTGTGGATGCAATGAGACGTTTGTGCCAAATCATAAATTGATGCCACTTTATCAAAATCCATTGTCTTTTAACAGGGTTTCTGTAGTTATATGCAATGAACTGCAATCGGATTACAAGCCAAAACAGTATGATGCATTGAAGGACTCAATTCATTTATATTTACAAAGATCATTATTTGCATTAAATTATGTAATCTCAACAAAATTGGATGCATTTTCTGTGCTATTTCAGGACTAAATATGAAAAGTAGTGGTTCTCAAAAAGGAGACTAGAGGACTTCAAATTGCTTATATTAATATATTATCAATACAATTATTAGCGATGCATTAAATACATTTGACCAAAACTATTGAATTACTGCAATTAAAGTATTAATTTAGATAAATAAATATTACTATTAATAAAGTAATATAACTTATATATTTCCCACCTCAGTAATATTGTTTCTGGTTGCTTCTTAGTTTCTGCTAATAAAGATTAAAGAACATAATTATAGCAGAAGTACTGGAAGAATGATCTTACTTTACGTTGCTTTGGATGTTGTGTTGGACAGAGTGGGTCTAAAGACTTGAGAATCACTGCTTTTATGGGATCATGGTATCATATGAAACAGTTATTTAGTGACGCTTCCCACACAACCTCCCACAAAAATCTGTGTCCGAGTAAATATTGGTGACATTTGGCCAAACTTGGAGGAGCAACCTTGACTTCTGTGTGAGGGGGGAGTATTGTGCCAAAACACATTACATACAATGAACAAACAAGAGGGAATGTTTCCAGGTCATGACGGTCATGTTCTGGGTGGCATTTTAGAACAGGCCTGAAAAATCTGGAAAACCCATATCCCAAGATACGTGCAGTATACTGTGAATTAAAATGAGTAAAATGGGGAACTCAAACTACTCAGCATGCTATTTGTCATTAGGCATCAAATAACGGTACAAATTACCATAATTCAAAAGTATGTTTAAGAATACCAACTAGATTTTGGTTGTATCTTCTGTTGTAGTTGTTTTATCTTTTGCAATGTCATTAAGATGCTAAAAAACACTTCATCAACAAAAATGCAACCGTCCCTTTAAATGTTGCTCATAATACTGTGGACAATCATGATAACGCCATTTGTAATAAAGTGGATAACTCTACAATCAGTTGTATCATGTTTTTTCCCCCGCTCTTGTAAATATCACTACATTATATTAAACACAAAATGATCAAGAAATACTTCTCTTCTGCATGTTTTCACTTGATTTTGGAGTTTCACAAATTGTGCCATTTAGCGAGTATGATGTGAAGAGAGTGGGTGAATGAGACAGTGGAGCTTCAGATGAGAAGAATGGAGGGAATGTAAGTCTAGTTCCCACCATTTCCTGACGCACTCTTCCCCCTTCATTCTCTCGCTTCTCTCTTCCAGTAAACAAACCACAGGATTACAGGTCAGTCACATTGCATATTATTTTCAGAATTTAATGTGCTCACTGTATGCCTTCGAAAACCGCTTTGAAAATGCAATTTAACTACTTGCTCAAACCTTTTTTTTAATTAATTCTTACAGGCTGTGTTATATACTGCAATGAACCCACAGGACCTAGATCCAACTGAAAAGATGTTACCTATAGGATCTCCCCTTAACTCCCCCTCTCTGTCCTCAGCAAGACTCTCCCCGTGCCTTATCCCTCTTTCTCCTTCCCCTTCCCATCTCTCACCATGTCCCATTAACTCAGGCTCTTCTCACTCCCAACTCTCTCCTTTATCCACTTCTCCTTCTCATCTAAGTCCATCTTATCACTTTATTTCATCTTACTCTCCTGTTCGTCTGTCTCCCTGTCCCACATGTGACCCATCTACTTCACCTACTAGAGTGTCTCCCTGTCCTGTGCCTCTTTCCCCATCTGTTGTCCTAAAAAAGCCCATCCATATTTCCGCCTTCAGTCAAACCGGGCAAAGCTTGGAACAACAGAATCAGATTGATAGTTCTCCTCAAAGGTATGTTTCTGTCAAAACTTTTTTTTTTTTTTAATGCCAGAGACTCACAAATCTTTTTGATGCAGATTCCCTCATGAACCTCCTTCCTAAAATATAAAGATTTATTCTGTGTGAGAAAAAATGTGATACTATAGCACTGCTTTTTGCACATTTAAATAATAATAGACAGTAATACACAGTGTGTAATATAATAAACTAAATACTTAAGATGATAATTTCTGCTAAAGCAAATGATAAATATATTGTCTGAAAACTATTTACTTAGTATTAAGTATAAATGGATCCCCTAGGGATCCCTACACCTCAGTTTGAAAACGCCTGTCTTAATATACTACATAATCTTGTGTCATTTCCATGTCTTTAATTTTGTGGTATTTTACGTTGTTGAAAATCTTGGCTATTGAAAACATATATTCATCATCCATCATGCTTATCCATTTTAATTGTTCTGTGTTCTACAGCATCATCAATACTATGAATACATCCCTAAATTCACCACAAAAGTCAGTCAATACAATTTCTCAGTTAGAGACGTCTATTAGAGTGCTACCAACAGATGAAAAGAAAACATTACATACTGCTGATATGCGTGGTAAAACATGGCCAGTAGAAAGCAAACTGTCCAGATTCAAGCCTGTTTCGTCCACTGAAAGAAATATAAGATCAATCCCAATAACCAGCACGAGGTGTCAAAAAAGGCAAACTGGCCAACAAGAAGATCCATTCAGACCTCCACAGAAGGAAAAACTCAAGCAAAGTTCGAACATCTATTGCAAGGGAGCCACCAAGCCTTCCACACTTGAAAGCTTAAGCCCTAAAAACCTCAGACACGTTGAAAATAGTGCATATAGACCACAAAATTTAGCTAGCTATCAAAAGAAGCGCCAATCACAGGACCCTACTTTAGTTCGAATCCGGCTTGGATTGATTAAAACAGGAAGGATTATAAACTCTGGTGCCCAGTTTTCCGATCTGGAGAAGATCAATGGAAGCAACGAAGAGAACATCCCAAAAATTCAGAGCGATGGACATCCTGCTGTTTCTGAAAAGTTAAAACAGCCTATTCGTTCAAAGATAATGTTAGGAGCAGCCAAGCGGATAAGACCCACTATGATGTGTGAGAGTAGCTGTGGGAAACCTCAAAACCAACAACAAGCTTCAGCTGAAGAAACAAGACAGTTCTCCAAACAGTCAGCACTTACAAATCCAAACTCATCCCCTAAAGCTACCACAAACCAAAAGGATATTTTTCAAGAACTGGATAATGTGCGTTCTCTAAAGGAGTACACCGTACTGGTTTCATCCAACTCTGAGCTTCAAGACAGAGCTTCAGAGAACTGTAATGCCACCGGTGATAGTTCTCATAAAAATAATATGACAATGAACTCCTGTCAACACAATCAAACCAGTGCTAATGACAACCAAGAGTCAAAACCAAAGATCAAGCCTCAGTCTGCAGCTTCCGAGACAGACAGCGCATACAGTAATGCATCAGATCAGTGCAGCCGGACGAGCTGCTTCCAGTTCCCTTTGAAGAGTCACAGATCATCCCCTGAATGTGGTCAGCTGAGCCGAATCTGTAGACCTGTGATCAAAAGAACATCTGACAGTAGACCTACATACTTCAAGACTCCTCAGGCATGGAGAAGATCTTCCTCAAACCAAACGGGGAATATAAGACGGGATGTCAGCAATTCATCCCGAAACAGATGCAGCCTTTCGGATTCAGATTCTTCTAAATACTCTTCAAGCGAAGCGGCCTTGCGTGAAGATTACAGATTTGCAAGAAGACCCAGAGGCTCGCAGTTATACAAAAAGGGTGCTACTAGTCGTCCAACTAAATTTGTTGGAGAGAAACGTGAATTAGCTGTTCACCCCAACCTCTCGGACAGCCCAAACTCACACACAGACTCTGAAATGCTGAAAGGTCCGTCGCGGTGTCCGTTAACTCTAGATCAACAACAAGAGTCCAAACACACACTTCATTTTACAGATTGTGACAGATTTCAAGATATGAAATCCTTGTGGTTAACAGAGCGGGAAGACCCCCTACCATTACAGCCATCTGTAGTCACAGACATGAGGAGCAGAGTTGACTTCTGTCCAGAAGAATGTGTGTCTACAGGTGAGTACAAAGACAAATGAGTTACATTAAGAGGACTGTGCATAAAGCTGATTAAAGACATCCTAAATACTATGTAGTGTATATACATATTATTTAAATTTAGTATATAAACACAGTGAATGAAATGAGTGAGTAAATTCGGACACTGAGTGCACTGGAGGGACTGACGCTTTTGCATAGATTGCTTGCTGCTTCATAATCATTTGAAGCAGGTAGCTCCGGTAATAAGATTAAAGGATTTATCCAGAATTATGTGCCGGAAATTATGTATAAACCATAGTTAAACTAATAAATAATTATTGTTCGATGAATTTGTACCTGTGTCGTTTTACGCTGCATTATGCCATGGACGAGTGCTTTATAAAATGAATGGATAGATGATTTAGCAGTGACTGCCATCTTCTGGCCATACACAGGAATTAATTCGGGGCACGACACTCACACTGCATTATGGGGATTCTCTAGCCTTTGAGTGTACATCGGTGGTGCACTCATTTTTGTGGTGCATTGTGGGATTGAATGAGTGCACTCGAGAACGTCCACTGTGGTTTCGGACACCACTTAAAATGGCTGTCCCCTCAAATAGTGCACAATTTGGGGCGAGGGTGCGAGTTCGGATACAGCCTACATGAACATATTAGCATGTGCATAGCAATGAGCTAAACACCACTCAAAACACCTTAGTATATAAAATATATAAAACTATATAAAATATGTAAAAAAAACTACTCAAAGCTCTTTAGCTACACAATTAATTAAAAATAAAAAAAGCTAAAAATAACTCACTTTTCACTCAAAACACTTTTCAGGCGCATAGCATAGGGCTAAAAATCTCCCAGAACACCTTAACCATAGCATAACAAGCTAAAAATGACTTAAAACAGCTTAGCAACTGAATCACATTGACCTGGCACAAGTGAACACCACTTTTATTTTCATTGCAAACTCTTGAATGGAATCTGCTACTAGCTTGGAACTCTAATATGAACCTTAATGATCAACTGTAATAATCTCTAATTGTCAGTAATACTGAAATCGCGATCACGATGAAACAAAACCATAAGGTCAAGTCAAAAAGGTTGTGGTAGGTCAGTGTTTTAAAATACTCAATATGTATCTACAAATATAAACCCTAGAATCTCTAATATGTGAGTGTTGTCTGAATAGTAACCAGGATATATAGAGACATAGGACAAACTGTAAATGCTATAGCGTGCAAAATAGGGACTCTGCCTTATCATCAAGCACAGGCATGTCTAAACACAGCGAGATAACCCGGTTATGAGGTAAAAGACACTGAGGCTCAACGGCACTTTAGTGCCCACTGTATATGCCGCCACAAACACTTCACATGTGAACAGAGCTCATGAGGCAGACAGGTGCAGGACTACAAGGCCGTGAAGTGTGAGTAGTTTTGATGACGTAGATGTGCAGTGCCAAATTATTCTTCTGTTTTGTACTGTTCTGTGGTATTGTGCGTATAAGTTATTTGCAAAATATGATGCATTTCAGGATATTCAGTGAGGACGAAATGGAACAAGTCAAATGGAAAAACGCGGCTGGAAAATAAAAGGACTTGATGACGTCAGCAGAGCGTGATCGTTGTCAGTTTATAGTGGTTTCTTTTTATTTTGCCTCTAAGAATTAAGTATTTAAGTAATTATATAACAGGCTATTTTAATCAGCATATATTTTGGAACCGAAAAAAAAAATTCTCATTAATGACAGTCGTTGTGATCCACATGGCGCTGTTTTACGTTAGTCACCAGTCCTGCATCTAGTCATAAGCCTAGTAATAGAATGATACAACACGCATAGAAAACTTTAATATAAATATATGTACAAATGTAGCCTACCAAAACAAACAAAAGGCAAACGGCTAAGGTTTAAATAGCCTAACAGAGTGCCAAAAATCACCTAGCGACCCGAATCTCTAATTTCAGCACTGCGCATGCGCGCTGCATCACCAGTCTCCCGTTAGTTTCCTTGGTAACGAGAAAAGGGTGGAGGAAGGAATGAGGTGCATCGAGCTGCGAATAGAAAGGCGAGAGACGGAGTGAAAGAAAGAGGCACCTGAACACATGATCACTCCCTAACGGCTGTTCAACTACTGCCTTAGCCTACTTATACTTCAGTACACTGTAAACCAGCGAGAGGCAGAAAAAGGACGAAAAATAAAAATATCCCGCGACCGCTGCAAAAACACGGATCGGTGAGTGGGAAGATCGTTTCCCTCTGAATACTCGTTATTATACCAATCTTTCTGAGGTAAAAAAAATCAGTAAATAAAACAAATGGAGATGTAGACTTGTACATTAATCTATGCATGTTTATGTTAGGTTTCCCGCCTCTAAAAACTAACGTTTAAAACGGCAATGATACTAATATTATTGTCTAAACGAAAGACGCGCATCATTGTCGCTTGTGTAGGAAACATCTCATGTTATGGCGTTTAAAAGGCGCCTCGGTGCGTGGGAAAGGTCCAGCCGTGGGCGATTAATCCGATAAAGAGATTTGTTGAGTGGCTTCTGTAATAATTTATTGTTTGTTGCTTATTTTGGGTGGCATATGGTGTTAATATAGGCCGACAACTCAGTGGAGCATTGAAAGTGGACGAGGCTGGGAAATTGGACCACTAGAACATCACAGCATACATAGGTTTTGTAAGAGAAATGATTCAGTCATGTCTTTTTACTTTTCCTAATCGTGTTCTTTCTAAACACCAACATAGTGTACATGCAAAACAGAGTAGGTTAGAGGGGTAAGCTTTGACACGGTTTCTTATGTTGTCCTCTAGGCAAAAAAGAAATGTGAAGTAAAGGAAGTTCACCTAAAAATGAAAATGCTGTCATCATGTACTCACCATTCGCTTCCAAGAGTTTCTTTCTTGTGCTGAATGCAAAATAATATATTAACTAACAGTTGAGGGTAACCACTGACTTGTATAGTATTTTTTGTGTGTGGCTACTGTTATTTGGATCACAATATGTTCTTTTTCGTTCAAAAGCTGAATAAAATTCATACAGATTTGAAGCAACATGAACAAAATAAAATGTGACCTACATAAGGCAAGTTGCCCTGTTAGATTAAATCCAGGTTACTATATTTAAGGGTCCGTTTATAGAGAAATAACATCTAAATGGATGAAATGTATTGATTGTTTATCATTTACTCTTTCACACAGACATGTCAGAAATTGTGCCCCCTGAAGTGAGACCTAAACCTGCCGTCCCAGCTAAGCCCTCTCATGTGGTCCCGCCTTCTAGCAGTCCCTTTTTGCCTTCACCCCAAGGAACAGGGGGTGAAGGTCAAGGGTCAGGTCGGGGATCTGCATTGCTTGGATACATCGGAATAGACACCATCATTGAGCAGATGCGGAAGAAGACCATGAAGACAGGCTTTGACTTCAACATCATGGTGGTTGGTGGGTGGGAGAACAGTTTGTTCACATTTCCTTTTTACTTTTTTCACTTTCTTACCATTTCCCCTCTTTTTCTTTAACTCCAGGTCAGAGTGGTCTTGGGAAGTCTACATTAGTGAATACTCTCTTTAAGTCACAGGTGAGCAGGAGGAGCACAGGCTGGAGTCGTGATGAGAAGATCCCAAAGACTGTTGAGATTAAATCTGTATCTCATGGTAAGAGTATACGGATTATGTGTCTCATTTAGTCAAGGATTCACAAATGCATCTATTGCTGGTTGCTAAAGGATAGACCTTTCATTAGACAGAAATAGACATCATGAGCTAATTACGAAAGACTCATTTGGTGTCGGCTGATGTAATCAATACACCAGGACCTGTAGCATAGTGGCAGCCTAAAGCATACGTGTTTGTGAGTAAGATGTGTCTAGACTGGCATGTGTTGTACCCAGGGCAAAATAGGAGGCCAGCTGTTGGTGAATCCCCTATTGGCAATTGAACAGCTGGCAAATTAAATGATATCATATATATCCAAATGCTGTTCAGAAAAAGGCTGGATGTTTATTTCTTGTTGACCTTTTGTGATATTGTTCTGATGGTGTTTTAAATGTAGGTGTGAAATAGATGTCAGGTGGAAATAGGTGCCAAACCATGCATGACTTTCTGTCTTTTTCAAAGTGACCGTTTACCGCAAAATAAAAATTCTGCCATTACTCACTTAAACCCATAAGACTTTGGACTTGGACTTTTTGGATCTCCTAAAGTTTAAACGTTGATGGATAGAAACTGCTCAGGTTTCTTTAGAAATATCTTAATATATCCATGTACTGTATGTGTGTGTAGTTATATATATACATGATAAATAAACACAATACCCACACATATAGTAAACATAATTTTACAACATTATTTTGAATGCGATTAAGCATTAAGCATTTTTTTTTTTTTTTTTGTTAGAAGATAAACCAAAGTCGTCTTGTTCGGAACAACATGAATTTAAATGTTTTTCAGTGAACTGTCCCTTTAAAAATGTTTTACTGTTTTTGTCATTATATGGACAAAAACGCTGTTGTCTTATGAGATTGAACCACTGTACACTGTCGAAAAACAATTACAGTTATCTAGAATGCTTTATTTGTAGCTGTGATGAATGTTGATTTTGCAGTGATTGAAGAAGGAGGGGTAAAGATGAAGTTAACAGTCGTTGACACACCAGGTTTTGGGGACCAAATCAACAATGAAAATTGGTGAGTTTTGTGTGATTTCTCTGTTAAAGCCAGAAGGCTGGCAGCTATTTTTAAACCAATTTAGTTTTTGAAAATGATTCAAAATACCACTGCATCCTGCATCACTGCATCTAAGAAACTGAGGACATGCATTTGTGTCAGCTGAAATAAATGGGGTCAGTTGTGTGCTTAATTTCGGCTGCTACTAACTGGCATCAAAAACGTGTTTCAAGTGTGAGGGGCAGTGTTTTGACTTCCAGATTTACACTTAATTTGCACAGACAAGAATTAGATTGCTGGTAGGGATGCCAAATGTGAGTGTGGTTTGGCAGCTCACCCTCAGTGATCACATCCAAGGATCTCAGTTAAAGGGACACTGCGTTTTTCCTTTGTCATTCAAATGCCTCAGACAGGCTGTTGGGTGCTGATGCTGACAACAAAAAACTGCCTTTTATGCAGCTTTTTATTCATACAGAACAAAAGCTTAAAACCTTTTTAATTTGTTGCTTAAATCCGAAATACGTGAGCAGTGGTATACTGTTTGTAAATATCCCGACGCGACCCATGCTGCTAAGAGATGCATTTAGATGAATTTGTAAATATGTTCTGTGCGTTTTCCTCTCAATAACACAATAAACACACAGTACAAATTTTAACGGTGAGAAAACATAAGTTGATCTGATCATAGTGATGTGTATGTTTGCCAAAGTTCTGCAATTCGGTCACATCACGTCATGTTTATTTTAGTGCTTTCAAATGATTAATCGTTATTAAACGCATCCAAAATAAAAGATATGTTTACATAATATATGAGTGTGTACTGTGTAGATTTATTATGCATATATAAATACAAACACATGCATGTAAAAATATGCTGTTTATATATTAAATATATAATATAATGTAATAATATAAATATATAAATGTAAATATGCACTGTATGTGTGTGTATTTATGTATACATAATAAATAAAAGCACAGTACACATACATATAGTATGTAAACAAAAATGTTTATTTTAGATGCAATTAATCGTGATTAATCATTTGACAGCACTGGTTTATTTATGTAGAGCTATATATAACAACTTTATAGTATTATGCATGGAAAGAATCGCGTCAGTGTTTTTTCATTTGCTGTTCCAAAGTTTTATGTACTCTAAAATGCAACACTGTTGATATGTTTCCTTTGTGTTCCTAGCTGGGAGCCCATATCCAAATTCATCAATGAACAATACGAAAAATTTTTAAAGGAAGAAGTCAACATTGCTCGCAAGAAACGCATCCCTGACACCAGAGTACACTGCTGCTTGTACTTCATATCTCCAACTGGGCACTCGTGAGTTTGATTTATATAATAATATGTTGCTTTAAATGGGTCCTCAAATGCAATTTTACATGTTGTTTGAACACAAATGTGTGTTTGCAGTGTTTGTACATATCCACCCTATGATGATAAAATTTGTGCAGTGTTTTTTTTTTTTTTTTAATCCCCCAAATAATAACCCCTTTCTTAAATCAAGCTATTTTCAGATGCATGGGTGTGTGATTTTACACAGACACAGGCCCCTCCCATGATTGCTGATCGACACTGGTGTTTTACCTTAGACACGCCCTGAGTGAGCTGAAACTAAGCGATTGAGGTGTTTTATTGTTGGATGTAATAATGAACATAGCAGTTGTCATTTACTCCTGACATCTAAGCCGCTGAAGATGCAGTGGATTACTTTTTTTCTGAAGGGAACGTGCCCCCAATCTACCTAAATGTCTATATTCGTGCAAATCATTCGTGATCCAGTTTTACCTCTGCATAAGGTTCTTTAATGAATCCTTACAAGCAATTTCATGGCTAAAATAAACAGTATGGCTCATAACCCCACTGAAGAAAAGGGCGGGGTGAGAGAAATTCATTAGCATTTAAAGGGACATGCAACAAAATGGGTCGCTGTTAAAAGAGCTGTGTTTGACGAGGAAAAGGGGTGTTGTTTTACAATACCATTGAGAAATTTTACCTATAGTACGCTATAGACTTCTTCATTAAGACCGTAAAGAATTATATCAACTTGTGAAAAATAGGCATCTGATGATCCCTTTAACGCATGTACCATGTTCTCTGTTGAGAACAGCAATAATGGATTTCAGATTTTTTTTGTAATATTTGTCAGTAGTTGAAAAAATGCTTGTAGTTGCAGCTTTGTTGATTTAAAAGCAAAAATCTGGGTGAAAGTTGTGTTGTGTATTCAATCTGCTGTGTTGATTTAAGACCGTGCTCATTTAGCCAGCAATGCTTGACTAAGCTGCTTTAGGAAAACCGTGAGCCTCTGAAAGGCCAGTGGCCCTGTAATAAAATCTGCTTCTATCGGTCTATTAATTATATCTCTTTCCCTTTTCTCAGGCTTCGCCAGTTGGATATTGAGTTCATGAAACATCTGAGTCGTGTGGTCAACATCATTCCTGTCATTGCCAAGTCGGACACACTCACTCTTGATGAGAAAACTGAATTTAAACAGAGGGTGCGCATGAAGACTGATTCACATGGTGATTCAATATCAAGTTAGTTTTCTGGCCGATTAATTATAGTGCACCATATTCCCTTGCAGGTGAGGAAGGAGCTGGAAGCGTGTGGGATTGAGTGTTATCCACAGAAGGAGTTTGATGAAGACATGGAGGATAAGAGTGATAATGATAAGATCAGGGTAAGGAGAACTTTGCACATCTTGCATGCATCTCTTATCTGATCGTTCATCTCTCATCTATTGGTCTGTGTGTTTTCACATTATGTTTGTCCCATTAAATCTGTGCATTACAGGAGGCAATGCCCTTTGCAGTGGTAGGAAGTGATAAAGAGTACCAGGTCAATGGCAAACGAGTTTTGGGCAGGAAGACAGCCTGGGGAGTGGTGGAGGGTGAGTGGGCAGATTGGTTTGCTGTGTAATTTCACATCTTTTTATGCGAATTTCTGAAATACAAAAAATGTTTTACTGTGTCAATTGTGATTAAAATATTTATGTTCTTTTAGATGGTTGTATTATTATAACAAAATAGATGCTGTAGTGATCTTAGGCTGGACAAGTCAAATCCTGGAGTAATTAATGAGAACTTTCTGCAGCTGGCTAACAAACATATAATATTTGGGTCATTTTCTATATTGGATGCATTTTCTGTCCCTGCAGAAAATCATCTTATGCTTGCATTTAAAACATGGACTGAAATTGCTTCCAAGAGGATTATGTGTTAGGTTTGTGTGTATGTTTGCACAAAGTCATACAAATATGTTAACATGAGGCATTTTAATTACTTTTTTCAATCTAATGACGTTCTCCAGTTTTCTCAGGTGCTATTAGTCACCATTTGACATTTTACAATCTCAAAATGATACAAAAACAAAGATGTTTTTCACTGTGTTAGTATATACTTAGGGCAGCTATAACAATTTAACTTAACCAACAATGTCAATTTCCTAAAAAACACATTTCGGGGTAACTTTTTGAAGCATATATATCATTGATTTTCTGACAAAACATGTTTTTTTTGTTGTTTTTTCCCCCCGTCTTTCTAGTTGAAAACCCAAATCACTGCGAATTCTCCTTACTTCGTGATTTCATGATTAGGTAATGTATAAAACTTTCTTTTATATACTAATCTTAATATTATTGTATCAACTACTGTTTGGTGTCAGAAAGATTTTTTGAAAGAGTACTCGGCAAGGAAAATGACGGAAAGGAAATTGTAGTGTTACAAAAGATTTGTATTTCAAATAAATGCTGTTCACAAACATTTTCAACAAACAAGCAGAAAATCGGCATACAAGAAAGATCACGTGACATTGAAGACTGGAGTTATGATGCTGAATCAAATTCAGCTTTGCATCACAGGAATACATTTTAAAATGTATTTTAAAAAATCACTTTTAATATTATTACATAATATTAAATGTATAAATGTATTTATTCAATCATTTGTTAATATTTATTCGCATATGCTTCATTGTTTATTGCTCTCTTAATAATAAAATGTAGTTTATATAATAGAATTTGCAGGCTTTATGAAATATTTCCAAAAATGGCCAGTGACTCGACACAAATAATAATGTTATCATATACTCAGGTCTCACCTCCAGGACCTGAAGGAGGTCACTCATAACATCCATTACGAGACGTACCGTGCCAAGAGGCTCAACGATAACGGAGGTCTGCATCCCATCTCCTCTTCTGGCCAAGACACACAAGAAAGCAACCTGTGAGGAAACAAATGAGCAGCATAGTAAGGATGCGAGAGAAGACTAGGATTCATCTTGTAGTAATTCAGCTGTGCATGCTCAGATGATTTCATCGCTGTGGAGGTTTTGTCCTTATGCTCCTTTTGACCCTTCGTGGAACTTGTCATCATCTCTTGTCGCACAACCTTTGAAAATTAGAAAAAGCCCTCCCCAGTTGCTCGCTCTGCCGACTTTAGTGAGCGAGTTTGCTTGTGATAATCTTGTTCAGGTCTAATATGATGGTACTTAGCCTTGTGAACAAGCATTTGTAATTGGAAATTGCCCGGTGTTGGCATATCACTAGCTCTGTCCTCTACTGAAACCTCTGTTAGACACATTTGAGCAGTTTTATATCATTAGGAGGAGGATTGCACTGCCACTGCTGTCTGCAGATCAATGGGCCTTATTTATTAAAACATTTAGCACACTTTTAGTACCTATGCCAATTAAACATACTCAAGTTATGAGTAAGCCTGCTAAATTTTAACATGCAAGTGTTTTAATAAGTATTTCATCTCTTTGGCCCTATAAGGGTACAGCAGTGTTTCTCAAAGTACTTTAGATTCTGTAGTACTAACGTCTTTTTACCTTTGCTGTGTAACTCTGCCAAAGTCTCAGAGGACTCTGAAGTGACCACTGAAGTATATTCCTACAGATCATTCCAAGCAGCTACAACAGTTTATGCCAGGATTTACAGTGGCTAAGTGTGTTCAAATAGCTTTCCAGCAGCCAATTAAACTTCAGAAGGAAACAGAAAGAGCACTGATTAAAATGATCAGTGCCTTTAACAAATCAAGAGTTGTAGTTTTGAGGTTTTTCTTCAGCACATTTTGTATGGACACACCCCACGTTTGTGTGTATGAGTATAAAAATTACAAAGCTTTCTCAACATATGGTAACAGTGATTTCTGTCTTATTATGTGATGGAATTTTTATTTTCATTTCCCATGTGTGCCAACATTTCCTAAATGTGTGTTTGTGTAATTCTGCATTCCATCCCACAATATCACGTGGTACGTTATGTATGTAGGAATTCTATACATACTGATCCTAAATCAGTTCACCAATCATTCATTTTTTTTCATATCATGTTTAATTAATTCTGGGGTGAAATAATAAAACACCTTTGAACAATAATTATGAAACATTATTTATATTGTATTTATGTTTTATTTATTATGATACTTATGTTTAATTTAATAAACATGTTTGCCATACTTGCCTTGACTTTTTTCTGCCCCAAACACGTTTAGCAGATGGCTTTCCTACCAGTTCAGTTTCAGTTTTATTGTACAAACCGAAACAACGACCGTCATCTCTGCTTTTCTCCTAAGTTGCCTGTAGAGGGAGCTGTACGACTAAAGACTAAGCTTGAGTCAGTAGAGTCCAGTGAGTGGCGCGATTCTGAATCGTCACAGCAACACAACAGTCCACTGTATTCGGTTCACACC
>JAUMHE010000042.1:20121231-20145818 GCA_032359235.1 Enteromius mattozi
CCGCTCATTTTAAAAACAGCTGATTGAGATTTACCGCTAATCAAAGAACCGGCTTTACTGACGAGATGCGCATGAATTAATCAACGATTAAATCGCACAGCCCTAGTCGGCAGCTAAGTTTTGATGTGGAACGCTGTACCAGAGAATCTCTCTCCCTCTGGCTGCATGGAGACGTCAAACATATCGACTAAAAAAAATCGTCATCTTATATTAGTCATCAATTTCCGTCGATTACCAAAATAATTGTTTGTTGCTGCCCTAGTTTACACGGTCTGCTTTAGCACCCCTTGTGGTCTATAAACTGTTCAGTTGTCAGAATGAGGCTTTGGAATACAGGATGGAACAGGAGAGGGAGTTGAATCTGTCAAGCGGTTTTCATTTTTAATTAGTGAGCAAGCTTTCAGCAACAACAGTTGGTAGTTCTTTAGAGGATGAAGGAGCAGAAAAAAAAAACAACAGATTAGGTTGTGAGAAACTGTGCTTTGTCTTGAAGTGCTGTAACCTTGATGGTGTAACAGTATTATATTTCTTTGAGAAGAAACAAAACAAAACAAAACAAAAAAACCACAGATGACCTTGACCTGAGGATAAAGAAATATGCTAGATTAATTCAGTCTATGGACTAAATTAGACAATCTTTGAGATCAAGACACTTTATATGTTTTGTTTCTTCACTCTTAATTCACAAACACTGTAGTTGCTACTCTTGGCCTTGCTAGAAGACGAGCTGGTGGCCATTTTGTATTATTGCAGTCCAAAGTCTGAAATGGCAGAAGGGGGGAGGGGCTCTTAAAGAGACTTTGCTGAAGTCTGGCTCTGAGTGGTAGCTGCAGTGTGCAAGCTTCACTGCCCGCTGTGCCGTGTTTGGTTCTAGTCATTCTATAGGAATTTTCAGCTCTAAATAAAAAATGTTCCATTTCATGCACCTGTTTTGCAATTTTGTTGGTTTTCACAATAAAAGCATGTTATTGCCCAGAAAATGAGAAGAATTAATCACTGTAAAAAATTTGTCACATTTTATAATTACATTTTAATATGGTGGATCAGTTAAATAGTTAGTTTTTGTATGTTTTACCAGAAACCTTCAAACTCTGGCCGATACATAAGGGCTCAGTGACAGCCAGTAACTGAACTAGTCTGAACTGGTTTCAGCCAGTTTCTGCCAGTCATATCTATGAGTAGCTGGCTGAGCATACAGTAGCGTGAAACATTGTCAGCTGTTTTCTAGCACATTGTTGATGTATGTTTTTTAGATTGTAAAGTATTTAACCAACAGTTATCTCTGTTTTAATGTATCCTGGATTTTATTTTGTTGTGGATTAGCTCCAAATGCTTCTGCTCCCCTGAAATTTAGAAAATGGTACATTCCACTTTCAGACATGTATATTCCTTCTTGGATGTCTTTGGTCACAATCAGGACTAGGGTGGGGGGTTGGTTGTTAGCAGCAGATTTATTTCTCAAGGCAATTTTTATTAGGCTATATGCAGTTTTAGAAATCTGGATTGAATTCTAAGCTTTTATGACTCAAGTGAACAAAATGACTTTTTTTGTAATGCACTAAGAAATATCAAAGCACTTACATTGAATGTATGTATATATTTTGCACATACTTTTGAGAGCAGCTTATATAAATGTAAAAAAAAATAGACTTAATCTATAATCCTAATCTATATTTAAAGAGTGGTATACAGTTACAGCAATATTGAATGTATGAAGCTAAAGAGAGCGCATGGGGAATAGAGAGAGCAGTATATATTATTATTCTCCATAACCTACAAAACATCATAATTCTGGCACCAGGCCCCATAGTTGTTTCCTAATTTAGCAGCAGCTAACAAAGGCACTCATAACAACTGACTTAAAATAATAGCTGCTGTAATTTAACCTCAAATCTAGAAATGATAAAATGAAAGGAGGTAAAAGAGGAGTGCCTATGCATATTTATTTTTCTATGTCATCATTCAGTTTAGTATGCAAGCTCATAGCTAGGTAAAAAAATGAATTCCTTTTAGTGCTGTAGATTCAGCAAAGGTGCATTGTTGTTTCTAATTAGCAGTGCAGAAAACACTGTGGCTACCTGTGCCGGGTAAAACATGCATGTGAGCATTCATCCAGAAAGGTAGCCAAAAATTTCAAACCGCTGAATGCATTGCATGTTGCATTGAGAATTGCTTTATTAATGTATTAGAATTTGGGAAGAGCTTGATTTTTTTTTTTTTTTTTGACTACTTTTTGCATAGTCTGAATTACTAGAATGTGTTTAAATATTCACAGTATGATTTTTGTTGTAGTGCTCCAAAGGGCTGGATGCCAATAATGGAGATTTTAAATAGCTGTCATGTTCTTTTTTTCCATTTTAAAAAAAGGTTTTTTTTCACCACACCCCTTTTTAAATAATAGTACAATCCATTCCTGTCCTACTACCATTATGACTGTGCTCATTCTGCAGCAGTGGGGGAGGGGTGAGCGTTCTCACTTCCATGAGTTTTACCCTCACTAATATTTAAGTACTAATTTCTGTTTCTCATCTTATACTTGATTTGTATTTCCGAACTTGGAAACACAACAGTTTGAGGTCTTGCAGGCTTTTCTGATCACTGAGGACCGTTTATATTGTATCAGTCTGTTCAGGATACAGTAAGGCTCCCCAAAATGTTGTTTATTGTTGTAGAAGGCGACATGTTTTAAAGTCGCCTCTGCAAACATGGTAGAGTCCAAGCTATGCTTCCCCTCCACCTTCTTTGTGTGCTCCTTAAGGTAGACATGCTTGAGTTCTCTCACGACTAATCACGAGCTACGCTTGAGAACCGCTGCATTACTGACTCATTTCCACAGTTAATTGTATTTTCAGATCAACAAATCTTCCATATGTGCGCTTTTTCGTTTAAGGTGGGCTGCACTAATTAGAGAATATGCTGATGACCTCAATGCTAATTGGCGGATATGCCAGCCCTCTGAGTAAGATGGAAATGACAAGTAGTTGACACCTGTTTGGAACTCAGGCAGTTGCAACATCCAAGTTAGCAGTATCTCCCCCCTCTCAGTCCTTACAATGGTATGATCCAAACTCTCCCAGTAATTTTCCGTTGTCTGCTCTGCTGAGTAGCAAGAGGGTGGAGCTACACTGCAGTGTGACTGTGCTCCAGAACTAATTTCAGCTAGTTATACTTTCAGACCTGATTTATACTGGAACAGTTCTCAGTTTCAATTCTGTTTCGCAGAAGGTCACCTGTAAAGTTAATCTGGTATGGAAAGAAAGTAGAACCTGAATAAATTAAGGAATTTAAAGTTTTTCTTTGTAACACTTGTTTTATTTATCTCTTGCAGTTAGATTTATGCACATAGTGCTACTCGTTTTCAGTGCAAAACATGCTAGTGTATTTATTGATAGAAATGAGCAGAATTAAATAGTAGCACCCCTGTAAAACCCATGGTACAGCCCTAGCCCTGCCCCTCCCCCCACATCTGCTCAGTTTTACTGCTAGACTCCTGATCGCACGGAGGCTAGTCACGCTTGCAGATTTCTCCTCCAAGCAGAAGGTGGCCTGCACTTGAGGATAGCAGTGTAAGCTCCCAGCTCTCTGTCTTCCTGTCCATGTTTGTTTGTCTTCTCATTAGTCTCTTTCTGTTAAGTATTTAAATAGCAACACAAAATATATTAAGTTAACTAAATGTAATATTAACGAATGAGTGGGGTGCTTACGATTTTTAGCATGGAAGTGTTAGCCATGTTCAGCTATGACTTTGCTAGCATGTACTGAAAGCAGTTTATTGGTTTTTAATCAATTGATGTGTTTCAGGTGTTCTTAATCTTTCTTCTGGAGAGTTTCATTTCAGCAGCAGTTTGGTCCAACCCCCTTTAGCACACCTGCTGGTAATTTACAAGATCCTGAGGACCTTAATTAGCTGCTTTGTGTGCTTCTTTAGAGGCCGAAATCACCTCTAGTCTACTCAAAGGATTGACTGTAATTGAGCACCCCTGTTTTGCAGCTTTTCTGTACTGAAAGCGCTAAAGCTGCACATCACTTTAAAATAATTTAATTATTATGTTATTGCTAATGGTGGATCAATTAGCTATAAGCTTGAAACTATTTTTTAGTAAAGTAACAGAAATAGTTGCAATGATAACCACAGATATAACATTTGATCGGAGTTATTTTTAACTTGTGGTGTGAAAAAATAAATTAAAAAAATAATGAATTTACCTTCAAAAATAAATTTACATTCAAGAAGACACATTGTTTCAGCTGTATACATACAGTAAGGGAGGGGGGAGGGGGGGAGAGACTAGAAAATTCAGCCCAGCGAGGTTCAGAAATTATTTTTTAAAATAAAATTTTATATTAATGAATAAAATAAATTTAATTTAGGAAGGGCATGGGAACAAGTGGCTGGAGTAGCTGTGTAGTGCAGCATACATAAAAATGTGGCGTTTTCTATATTTGAAGTCATCGTGTGCTTCCAGACGGTTTTGTTAATTATAATGAGAGTGACTAAGTTTTGTCAAAATGTGCTGCTTGTACGTGGTGTAGTTAATGTGTTAGGACATGGCTTTTTTGGATATTATAACAGTATTTTTGATGCTGTGTGACTAGCAGAGCAGTTAATGTCCAGAGACATTGATGCTACTCCATAACAGTCACTTGCTGAGCACAAGGTTTTGGATTGAAGAGACAACCCTTTAAAAGTGCTCCAATGCAGAAGGATGAAGCAAAGCCAGAAGACTTAAATACAATCTGAAGAATCCCACACCTAACGCGTCAATGGAAACCATCTTTGTTATCCAGAAGACAAGACCACCTCTATCACGTCACGTTATTTGGTGGAATGACAAGGCTTGTGAATGACTGAGCACACAGTGTCCTCTCTGTAGAACCTTTGGTAATCCAGTGCGACTGAAAATTTCAATTCAATTTTAAAAGCAAGAAATTCAGCTCCTGTGTGGACAAACTGCTGGACATGTGTTGACGCGGGGAACCAGGAACAGTCAGATGTGCAGAAACATCCTACATGAAAACACTACATCAGGCAGCTCTGAACCCTGAGTCGCTTTGTTTTAATTTGGAAATTTCTTCCTCTGATTTGTGCAACTTCAGTTGTTTAGCTTGCCAGCAGCCGAGCTGGTGGCCATGTTGTGTTATTGCAGTGCACAGCTGCGAGTGTAAAATGGCAGAGTGGGGGAAGGGCTCTTAAAGAGACCTTGAGAGGTAGCTGCAGTGTGCACGGTTTACTGTTGTTGTGCCGTGTTTGGTTCCAGTCATTCTAGAAGGATTTTAAGCTTTAATCCATTCAGTGTTTTCATGGACTTTGTGCACTTGTATGACAAATTCAGTTTTTAAAAGTAGTAATACATTACAAAAGAAAGAGATTCTAGACCGACACAAGAGAGAGATCTATGACATACAACCCACAGCCAGTCTGAACTGGTTTCAGCTAGTTTCTGCAGGTCGCGTCAGTGATTAGCTGGCTGTGCATACAGTAGTATTACAAGAGGAAAGCTGTTTTTTTTTTTTTTTTTTTTCTAAAGGAAGTTATTGCATTATTAGTTAGTTTTTTTTTTTATGTTTGTACCCATTTCACAAGCAACCCTCTCTAATGCTACTTTATTTTTGGCATAGATTACCTCCTCTTAATGTTTTGTGTTGCCCTGTAATTAAAAAATGGTATATTCCACTGGGTATCTGCATGTTTTGCTTAGGTGTGTTCCTTCCAAGTCAGGATTGGGGGAGGATCTTTTTTTATGTTGACAGCCAATAATTTTCCAGCGGTGTCTCATCTGCCATTTTTTTTTTTTTTTTTTTTTTTTTTTTTTTTTTTACAAAAACAAGTTTTAGGAATCTGTTTTTATTTTTAAATACAAATGCTCAAGGAACCACCAAAAATTTTAGCAGTCCCATAATGGCAAATGTAAAAAAAATAATGCATAGAATATAATATTAAATATAAATTACATATTTATTAAATGAAATATTTGTTGCTTATTTCAGCAGTGTATTATTATTGTGTTTTATGTTATGCCCAAGTGACAAATAAGAAACAACAAAATTGGATTGCTAACAATATAACTGACCTGAATAGCTGCTTTTAGAGAATAGATTATCCATTTATGCAGTTTGCTTTTTCTTTTTTAAATTAATTTAATCAGTAGTGGTTTTTGTGTAGCTAGATAAGCAGTGTTCAGATTATTCATGGTCAACATCTCAATAAGCACATAAACTCTTAGCACAAATATAATCCCAACAGCAATAATGAGTATCCTTTTAAAAAGAAAATTCCACTGACCAGTCTTCAAATGTAAAGCTTTCTATAGTTATATTTGGACTTGAAAAATTGTTAACTGCAATCTCCTGGCTAATGTTCAGGTGAGTGAGTGAGCGGGCATCTGTTCCAGTAACATTTACTAGTACTGAGATACCTTATTATATATCGTGTGAGGTTAGTAAGACGTGGCTAAAATGACAGTGAGTCATAAAGTCAGATGTTAATTCGTCGAGTGAGTCATTACACTGATTCAACCTGATAATTTAAGTTTGAAACAAATGTTTGATTCACTACTGACAACCAGCACATAGTCATTTGTTCACAAATGACACTGCAATGTTTCCCGTGCATACAGTGGAAACCATGCAGTAGAAAGTTTGCATGTTTATTTAGTCTCTATAGTAGTTTTGCTTTGCAGTTTTTGGTCTTTCTCATCACATTCAGTACAGATTGTGAGCTCAAAACTCATATTTTGTCCTGCTGTGGTGCTGTAGATTCAACAGCAGCAGTGTGTCGCTGCCTGTGATTAGCGGTGCAGAAAAATCTGTGGCTACTTATGCAGGGTAAAATAAGCATGTGGGGCTTCATCCAGAGAAATAACATGCTGAATTTAAAAAGTACTTAGGTATATTTTAAATGAATACCTTAGCCTTTTGTGAATTCGTACTACTGAAATGGCTATAAAGGCTCAGAACTCGTTCCTAAAGCTGGATTCAGATTTTTTTTGGGAACCAATGTGGTGACCAGTCCGACTAGCATTTCTGACAGCTAGTGCTACGCAGGAATTGCCAGATTCCAAGTTGTTGAGATGAAGATTGGCATATGCCTCCACTGAGATACTAGGAGATTCAATCTGTGAATGCAGTGAGACACTTTAATTTGATTGTGATTGTATGTAAATTTAGACCGTTTTAACATTCCTCCTTTTATGCAAAGGATCATAAATATTCACACCCCTCTCTTTAGGAATAGTACATTCCTTGCCTGTTACTTTCTACAGTTTTGACTGCATGTTATGCAGCAGTGGGGGAGGGTAGAGTGTTCCCTCACGTCCATGATTTTTATGCCCACTAAAATTTGACAGCTTTTCTGGTTCTGTACATCTTTATATTTTTGACCTTTTTTGGCAGTGGGTAATTTAATAGAAAGCCTGCCGTTGTTTTGAGTGTGTCTTGGCTTGTTCAATCATAGCAGGCTGTTCTGGTCACTGAGGACCGTTTTGTTTCATGTTGTAACTGATATAATGACCAGGGTTTAATAAAAGTAATAATGTTGTTGTCCTAGTGTAGCTGATAAAGTATGTTATAGAAAAGATGAGCACAAACATGGTAGAGTCCAACCAATACTCCCCTCCCCCCTCTATGTACTCTTTGTGTGCTCCTTGAAGTAAGGTGCCCAGACGTGCTTGAGTCTCGACTAATCATGAGCCACACTGGAGAACTGCTGCGTTATAGACTCTTATCCCAAATTATTAGATCAAAAATATATATATTTCAAATAAAAAAATTTACAGTGTGAATATTTTCGCTCCGAGTTGGCTCTGATTAGAACACCTCACTGCTTTTGACAGACATAAAAACCCTCTGATTAGTTGGACCTCAGATGGAAATGACCTGTAGTTAGTGTCTTTTTGGAACTCGGGACAGTTGCAACATCCAAGTTAGCAGTGTCTCCCCCTCTCAGTCCTAACAATGGTATAGTCCGTGCACTCCAGTAATTTTCCATTGTCTGCTCTACCGTGTTACTTTGCAGCAAGAGGGTGGAGCTTCACTGCAGTGTGACTGTGCTCTAGAACTAGGCCTAATTTCAGTTAGTTTGATATGTTTCAGCTAATGTATGTTTAAGCAGTTTTCAGTTTTAGCTGTTTCAAAACAAGGCAAAACATTTGTGCTAGCTAAATTAGAAAGAAAAATCTAAAAGTAAACCCTGAATAAAAAAAAAAAAAAAAAAGAGTTGCTAACAGAAATCAGTGATTCAGTCCTTAGTGTGTGTGCATAGTACAGCTCATTTGTCAGTGTCAAAAACTATACAGGATTGTATTTAATAATAATTAACATAAAAGTAGCACCCCTGTAAAACCCATGGTACAGCCCTAGCCCTGCCCCTCCCCCCACATCTGCTCAGTTTTACTGCTAGACTCCTGATCGCACGGAGGCTAGTCACGCTTGCAGATTTCTCCTCCAAGCAGAAGGTGGCCTGCACTTGAGGATAGCAGTGTAAGCTCCCAGCTCTCTGTCATGCTGTCCTTGAGCTTCTTTTCATTAGAATATTTGTGTGAATGTGTGGTTTGTTTTACTAGATTGCTCTGAATGGATGGTTTATCGCAGTGAGAAGTGTGTTTGCGATTTTTCTTTTCATTAGCGGGAAAAGTGCTAGTTGTTTGTTTTTGTTTAAGAGAATGCATATTTGGTTACATAACATATTGCTGAGTCTAATATTATTTCTTAAGAGTATGTTGGTTGTTAACCATTTTATTTGGAAAGAGATAATGTGGTTCAGGGGTACTCAGTCCTGAGATTTTCCTTTAGGTCCCTCTTTTAACACACCTGTGGTAATTTACAGGTGACCCTGAGGAGCATGATTAGCTGGTTCAGGTCCTTTTTTGGAACCAATCAGAATCTTCAAAACCAAATCTGCACAAAGGTAAATCTTCAGTAGGATTGAGCACCCTTGTGGGCTTAGGCCTTAGGCCTTTTCTGTTTCTTTCTTTTCTGCTTCTGTCAATGTTTTTAACTCTTAACACTTCTGTAACTATAACTTTCTAGATATACTAGATTAGACTACCCATGCTTACTTAACGTCTAGAGATGTTGCTGCTGTCCTATAACTGACTCGTCAGACGAAGAACACCTGACCTGAATGGATTGAGGAGTACCTATAAATGCGAAGAACTCCAGTGCGCAAAAATTAAGCAAAAGAAGACATCTTTACACTTCCCAGAAGGCAGATGTAGTCAAGGCCACCTCTGTGTTGGCACATCAGGTCATTTTGTGGAATCCAAAACCTTGGTTGATGGAAGACGCCCTGATGAAATTTCACAAACTTCATGAGGATGGATCAAAGGCAAACTTGGAAGCAACTTTAATGTTAGGAACCAGAGAGAGTCAAACGCGTGTTCTATGCAGGCTGGCTAAATGAGACTGCTTGTAAAATCAAGCCACTTCATTAAAATTGTCGCCTATTCTGGTTTTATGGATAGTGCAACTTCAGTTGTTTAGCTTGCCCGCAGCTGAGCTGGTGGCCATTTCGTGTTACTGCAGTGCAGAGCTGCGAGTGTAAAATGGCAGAGTGGAGGAGGGGCTCTTAAAGCAATCTCGCTGTAAGTCTAGCTGCAGTGTGTGCACGCTTTCCTGCTGGCATGCTGCGTATGGTTCCTCTCATTCTAGAGGAGTTCAAGCTCCATTGCCTGAAATATTTTCTATTTCACGCACATCAGCGACAATTTCTGTAGTTTTTAAAGTGTTATTGAGCAAAGATTAAACGTGAAACAGAAAAACGAGTTCATTTATATCAGTAAAATTAACTGCTTAATCCGCTGATTAGAGTTTAATTGCTTTACCAGAACCTCCAAGTGTTTTTAGACACATGAGAGAGAGATCTATGAGGTGTAAACTCGTCTCAACTGGTTTCAGCCTGTTGCTGCCGGTCGTGTCTGTTATTAGCTGGCTGTGCATTAAAGTAGTTGCTAGAGGAAGCTGTTTTTATACAAACACTTGTTGTGA
Source organism: Enteromius mattozi (assembly GCA_032359235.1). Taxonomy (NCBI): domain Eukaryota; kingdom Metazoa; phylum Chordata; class Actinopteri; order Cypriniformes; family Cyprinidae; genus Enteromius; species Enteromius mattozi. Next base: position 20,131,216 of record JAUMHE010000042.1, read on the forward strand.
CTGAGGGTTTTAAGATGGATTCAGGTCTCATTATTTCACCAGTGGCGTGATAAATATTAGATATTCCATTGTGGGTTGTCTGCTCTACTACTGCACTGCGTTCTCACAGGAACTGGCGAACCTACTTAAGAATTCGCTATTAAGGCGTGATGTGGTTTTAAGAGAATTTGTTCAGAATAAATTTCCCTGTTTCACTAATGAAGGGAGTTTATTTGGTGCTAATATAGTATAATAAAGAGCAAAGGATGAATATTATGGTGTGTATGAAATGTAGCTTTGTCTCTTCATTAAAGCAGATGTTTCATAAAGCTGTATGAATGAATTTTGAACGACGGATGTTAGAACCTTGTGAACAAAATATATTAAACCGGAATAAAAATGTACTTGTTAAAATAGCTTATGCTAATACATTAAATTTAGATAAAACACACACTGATATACATCATGTGTACGCAAAAATATTAGCTAAAGCTTGTTTGAACTTATAGAGACAATAGAGAGAATAAATCTGGTTTTACACACTGATAGTATATGGTTTATTTATTATTCTCATCATAGCTGCAGTTGCAATATTATGCTTTTTTTTTAAGTCCCATGTGACAATACTTAAGGCGCCACACTTCTTCCATATTAAAATGTAGAGCTTTAAATGTTCAGATTAAAATCTTGATGTTCAGCCACATTCAAGGCCTTTATCAGACATTAGGAACATCGGTATAATATTACATGGATTTTTTATTATTTACAGACTTCCTTGTATTCAAAGTTCTGCATCCCCACACGTCTTTCAGTTATCGTACGATCCATGTCTGTCATCTTTTACCGTTATGACTGCACATTCTTCAGCAGTGGGGGAGAGTAAGTGCATGTGTTTTATCCCCAGTAAAATTTAATAACTTCTTTCCCTTTCTCGTTATACACTTTATATATATGTGTGTGTGTGTGTGTGAGATGTGTCTTCATAGTTTCATGGAATGTGTTTGTAGTAGTTTTCCAAAGTTTAAAAACCAAAGGACACTGTCTTGTGCATTCACACTTGGGGTGTTCCTTGAGGTGAGACGAGTAGACATGGCTTGCGTTCTCTTGCGATCATAGGATGAACCTGAGAAGTATTAGGTTCATTGTGTGTGTATCTATACAGTCTTATTGATTGTGGATGGGGCAGAGTATGTTGGCACAGAAGGGACATTGATAAGCTCTGTGCATGAGACGCGTATCTGGTGTGCACAATTAGATTTCAATGCAAATTGATCTTTCTGTCCACTCACAGATTAGTATGTGCCCGTTCTCTCGAGCTTGCAGTGTTTTTGCACAATACTCCTGAATGATGTGACTCTAAGAACACAAACCTTACTTCCATGCTGCCTTTCCAGACAGCATCGTTTTTCTTAATATCCTTGTGGATCTTGAGGGATTTGTCATATCAGATGTTTCTGAAAATGGGTGGAGTTATCCGAAGATGCATATAAAAATGGAAACCAAGAGACAGGCGAAATGCAGTGTTGTTTGTCATGGCAAGGACAGAAGCGCAGATTAATATGGAAGAGTGCGTTGGTCGTGTCGCGTCTGGTTAGGAAACCGTGTCAGACCTCTGAGTATGTGAAAACTCGTCAGTATTCGTCTACTGTCTGTAAGGAACTCAATCAGTTGCAACATAAGTCACAAGGGTTTTACGAGATCTGTAAAATATGTTGTGCTCATTCTTTTTTAAATTAAGGACTTGTCTGAAAATTAACAGTCATTTGAACTAGAATTGACTTGTTTAGATAAGGAAGCTCCTTTGCTTTGTTCTCATGGATTGAATGCCCTTCTTGTCAATTTTATTTATAGGCGCAGTAGAGAGATGACAGGAAATGGACAAAACAGAAGATCGAAAAATGTCATGAGCCGGATTAGACTGTGCATCACCCGCATGAGCGCTGGTTAAATGATCATACACCAACAGCTACGTCTAATAAGATGTAGTTGGGGGACATGTAGTTTGGAATTCAGGATAGTTTTACAAATGACCCTTTACTAGGACAACAATGAATTAGAGAATGGTAGGGATTTGTTCCCATTTAATCAACTTGCCTTTAGAATAACTCACAAGAAAATCCAGAAATTAAGCAGAATAAATTATGCGCTTTCATGTCACTTATTAGATTTGATTTTACCTAGTTCAGATTTCTACACAGCGGTGTGAAATGGGCATGAGTTGAGACTGATTCAGTGTGACTCGCCTCTGTTTGTAGTCAGAAGTGATCAGATATGCTGAACACGCTGAATTGTCTGTCATTGTACACTGAAATGGTGACAATAGCTCATTTTCTTGTCAAAAGTTGTTTACATTTGCATGTGACAGCTTTTTGACCTTTCACCTGATTATAATCCTGTTCTGAGCAGCTGCAAAGATGTTTGTGCAGTATAGAGATTCATGCTCATTGAGTGCATAAAAACAAATTGTCACTATTTTTAAAATGCAGAGCAGATTCAGTTTTGCCCTGCGCCCTCTTGTGTTAACACGGAGCGGTGCACGTGAGACACCCCTGTTCTTTTGTAATGGTACGATCCACATCGCAGTAATTTTCCACCCTGTTTTCTCTGTGCCTGCAGCAGTGGGGGAGGGGGCCGTTTTTTGTTTTTTCAGCACATGGCAGTTTTTCTTTCTTGCTGCTGAGGTTTTTGTTCTTTATTCTTCTTTTTCCTCTGATAACAATAGGTTTTTTAGTTGAATGTCATATTTTGGAAGACTTTCTTCAATCGCAGGTTTTATAATAGCGCTGGTGGATCAGTGAGCTTATAGGGGGTGATGAATCATCTCACAGTCTCCTTATGAGTCAAAAAGTGACCTATTGTTTCACATGACGCTGTACTGTTGGTTGTAACGCTACAATTTTGTGTAGCTACACTGTTTTTTTTTAATTCTGATTACAGCCAACACCTTACAAAGAATGTGCTCCGCCTCTGCACATGAGATCCCTTCCCCCTCCCGTTCTCTCTGTCTCTCTCTGTTCCTCTTTTCTGTGTTGTGTGCGCTTTGAGCTAGTTGGGAACTAGGCATGCTCCTGTTTTCGCGCTCGCTACTAATCAAGGCCTACTTCTGAAGACTACACCTCAAGGTTGTTTTCGACCTGTTTCACTTCTTGAAGACTTTTTTTTAAATTATCCTTCATATTTAATAGTGTTTGCTCAAGATTAATGGTCTTTTTGGTGAATTTGTAATTTTCTTTTTTAACACTAATTCGAACTGATTTTTCACAGTTTTTCGGGCGTTGATATTTTTGCGAATTTTTTTTGGTTGCGTTTTGTTTTGGCTGTTAGTGATAGTTTTGTAATTCTGACATTTTATTTTGGGAGCGTCCATTTTACTTTCGACAAGGAAGTTTTGTTAATGCTTTGGGTTTTTGCTGTAAGAAGTGAAGATTGCGCAAATTCGTAAATGAGCGTGATTCTTTGCGATCTTTTCTTATTTAATGCTTTTTGCTAGGAACTCTTGTGATTTTTATTTATTTTAGATTTAAAGGTTGCTTATTTGAATCACTTTTGTTCGCTTATCAAAATTATTTCAGGTATCGACCTTGTAACCTGTTTTTAAGACGCAGTGTTCTGTTATTTTGCGAACATTTCTTTATTAGAAATCCACAAGAGGTTATGTTTGTGAAACCAGTTTTTGTTGACAGTTAGTGCAGACTCTATGGATTCAGGTCTGAGCTTCAGGAGGAGGAGTATTGTAGACCTGAGCCTGGCTTTACACCGCAGCTCTGACGACCATTTTGCAATGAGCGGCAACCTCAGCGTCTGAGTTTACAGACTGGGTGGGGGAGGGCCACAGTGAGCCTGTGCGCGGTGATCAGCAGAAGAAGAACAAGCTTTCCAGAAGCTGGCAGCCATTTTTATGAAGTTGAATGTCCTTTTCATGGACATAAAACTGAGGAGATGGAGGAATACAGAGATGCATTTCATTACTGTTTAGTTTTTGTCTCACATTTGTCTGTTCTTTTTGGGTTGAGGACCTGTTGGAATATGAGAACTTGGCGCCTCCTTTTGTGTCTTGTACAATGTAGTCACCTGTCTTGCTCCTGACTGAGCAGTTTGTGTTGTTTAGGGTGGCAAATTATTTAAAAGCCATAAAATCTTCAATTGAATTGCGTAAAGGTCTTTTTCGTGGTTGTCATGGTTACCAGGCCTCAAAGGAATGGCTGTTGACAGGAAGTTGAAGGTGTAGCAAATGGTCCAGGAGGACGAGGTTTTGGTGTGTATATATAGAAGCCACGTCATTCACACCTGCCAGCATGATTGTTAATGTAGCAGTGCAGCAGCAATGCGGCGGTCTGTGGATTTATGCTTGCAGCTTCATTTTTTTTTTTTTAATCAGATGTGTAGTAAAACTAAGAAGATGTGATGAGAATAACTGAAGTAAAGTTTATGTGCAGCATTAGAACGAAATCATGACAGATTAATTGTTTGGATCCAGGAAGGTGCTAATAGCAAGTTAATTATAATGTTAGCAACTAGTGCTGAGAAATACAGGAAACTGCTTATTGTAAATATTTAGTTGAGCTTTACTGTACTTTTTAACTGATTTATCTCTGTTTGGTCTTGGCTGAGAGGTGTCATTTTCAGAACAGTTTTGGCATTTGATGCTAAAGTAGCGCAGGTTTCAGACAGGACTATATATATTTTTGTGTATCAGATGAGTTTATAATTAAGAACTATGCCAGGTGGCTATTCTTCGTGTACAGTTTTAGCTTTGAGAGTCTCTTAATAAGCACTGAAAGAGAACACCACACGTACTGTAATTTATTTTTAAATACCTGTCCTTCTATAAAAAAGGTATTTTTAGATTGCAAATAGCTTTTAATATTTCCTTGACTTAAGCATGATGCACATCTGTACAACATTGTATGCACAAATTCGCTTCGGAAAGAAGTAAAATATATAATATAAAATATTCTTTTTGCAAGTTTATTATGTGATCTTTGTCATAACATCTGGCTGCAGATTCAGCATGCATTGTAAGCCATACAGATAGGAACTAAGGAAGCATGTCGACTGCATTAATAGATAATCAAAAATATACCAGTGCTCATGTGTTACGATAAAACTACAGGGTTATGATTACATAACATTTTGAGTACACTTTATTAATTAAAACATGAGGGAGCTGTACTAAAAAGGAACTGAAGGATGTTTGCATCAGTTTTGAGTTGAAGAACTAATAGTTAAATACATCTAATTCATGTAGCAGAAATGAGTGCAAATGAATTTCTAACTACATTTCAAACCTAATATTTCAATTTGTATTGTTTTCTTTTAGGATCCTCTAGCGACTGGCTGCCAAATCCATGAACAGGAATATACGAGACCTCACAGAAGCCTGGTAAGACCTAAACTAATGTCTTATTGTGATTAACACTGAGACAGAAGTACTAGTTTAGTTTAAGTACGATAGTAGCCTTGAAAATCTGCATTATATAATGAACTCCTCTTGTCGCTAGCAGATTCTGTAGAGTGCAGCTCTTATTGGCTAAGAATTGCACCAATCAGCTTGAGGGGGAGGACGCAAAGTCTGCTCTCCCTCTCTGTTTTCTGAAATCACATGCACTGCTGACTGTTACGGCCCTACCAACTCACTAGTTATGTCAATTGAACTGAGGGAGGTTATTGGTTTTCGTTAGGTTAAACTACTTTCACAACCAATGCAAGGTGGTTTGTGGACTTGTTAATCAGAGTTGCTTCAGCTCAGACTTCTAATGTGGGTATCTAAACCGATCAGTTTAGTACATTTACTTTGGCAACTTTTTTAGATACCAGTTAAGCCAAAGTCTTCGTCTAGGGTTTTAGTTACGGTTTTGTTCCAGTTACAGAATGGTACATTAATCGAGGCCAAGAGAAAATTCTAGAACAGCAGGAAGTGGTGTTTAGATGAGTGACAGTGACACCTTGTGGTCACACTTCAGGAAAGGCACTTGTACTTGGTCAGATTAATCAGATGTGTTGAGTACTGAATGGAGTTTAGCTAATTAGCCTGTTTAGGATATAAAACAATTGTTTGACCGTATCCTCCCGCTGTTTTTCCGCAGGTGAAAATGGAAGTAGCTGTACCAGAGGAACCTCAGAAGAAAATCTTTCGTGCACGGAAAACGATGAAGATGAGCGATCGGCAGCAACTGGAAGCTCTGCACAACACCTTGGCAGCCGCAACTTCCGGTTCCACCTCTTTCTCACCTTCCTCCTCCTCACCACCTCAGACACCACTGGTCAACGGCGCCCACAGCGAAAAGGAGAAAGAGAAAGTCAAGGAGAAAGACTCGAATAATAAAGAGGCCCGCTTGAAGTCACCTGCTCCTGATTCAGCTCGCTGTTCCCCTTCTCCGTCTTTCACCCTCTCTCGATCTCCCTCTCCACCCAACACACAAACTACCTCACCTTCTATGGATATTGACGACCCCCTTGTGGCGGCAGAAGAGAAAAAGGAGACAAGCAATAAAAGTTCCTCCTCTTCCCTTTCTGCTTCTCCCTCTGGGTTGCACTGTGATCCAGAGGTTAAGGAAGGATTTCTGTGCTTGAGCGAAGAGGATGAAATTCAAGCAGACAAAGATGAAAAGAAAGACAATAGTGGGGAGAAGATGAATGTAGACGACGAGAAAGAGGACCAAAAAGATGAAAAAGGCATTTCTGAGAATGCAATAGGTGAGAGTGCCTAGAAACGCAACATGCCTGCAAACTACTAAGTTCAGGGAGATCAAATATTCCATTTTACCAACAGCTTATTTGCGAAGATTGTAAAAATGTTGTTCTGTAAATGCTTAAAAATTCAGAGCTGTAAAATATGAGCTTTTCCTGTTCATATTCTTGTAATACAATTACAGCTCAATTAGTAATTTGCAGAGAATTATTAATTATTTTGCAGTCATTTTGAGAAACATTCCATCTTTGCGTTTTGCGCAATGAAAGTCTTTAGCGTTTTACTGTAGAAAAGATGTTTTAGAATAATATTGATGACAATATGGATGTTAAAATAGTTTTAACATTTTGAGACCCTAAATCTTTGAGATATTTGTTATGGCTCAATAGTATTGACGTGAAGTTTAGCCTTTGAGCTAACATTACTTAATGCTAGCAGCTCTGTCTAAACCCTTCCTCTATTTCTACTCAACAGCAGACAACAGTGCCTCTGCTGGTACAAAGCGATCGTTGTCCGAGGAGAAAGATGATGATAACAAAGAAATCAAGGATGGGAGAGATGGAAAACGAGCAAGGCTGGACGGTGAAGAGCTGGAGGCTCAGCTAGAGCTGAAAATCACCGCCAATGCTGGGAGCCGGCATAAACTGGAGAAGGTTTGTTAAACTTCTTACTTATTTATTATTTTTCTCTAAATCCTCATATCAGTATGCGACATTTAATCGCTTACCCTGTACAATGGCACATTTTCATATAACTAAATGGGATACAAAGATATGTGATGACAGTAAATTAATCTTAAAGAGAGAGTTCACCGACAAAATTAACATTCTGTCATCAACTCATCCTCATGTCATTCCAAACCCGTATGGTTTGTTATGTTCTGTGGAACGTGAATGTGTTTTGTTCGCTTTTGAAACACAAATGAAGAGACACGATTGCTTTTAGCCCATGGAATATGGTAAACAGAAGCCCAACTGTACTTGTTTCACATAAGAACAAAACACGCTGGTTCTCACTTGTCAGAATTTTCGAGGCTATCAGACTTAATACATTATTTATTCTTTTTCTCTCTTCTTATTAGATGGTCCAGCAGTTAGTCGAGGAACGGTTACGGGTGCTGCAGTTGACTGTGTTTGACCGCAGTATAAAAGAGCTGAAAGAGAGAGTGGAGAAGATTGACACCGCAACCAAACAACAGAATACAATGCAGCATATTAACACACTACAGGTGAGTTTGGACGTTTTCAAATGGAACAATTATTACTATTATTCACTTACAATAATAAGTTAAAAGGGTTGGACTGTGAAACTTGATACTTAACATTAATAAAACTCGGTGTTTTCATTTTAGGCTAAGATTTCCCGGCTGGCCAAAAAGTTTGGTGCTGCTAATCAAGCCTCTGAGAACTCAAAGAGAACTCAAGAGGTAAGACAATGAATTACTGGATAAATAGTTCAGTTGTTATGTGATTTGGTTAAAGAGGTTAATGGAATATTCATATTTCGTCAGTAAATACAATACAATACAATACAATACAATTTGAATGGTTCATTAAAATGATGACACTGTTTCCTGTTAATCAGGCTCATGCTGCCGCTGCTCAGGCTAACAATGCAACCAGCATGACTACACCGCAACGGTAAACATATCTGACACCAACCTCCATCCTCACAAGATCATGCTCCTACTCTATTACAAGACATTACAATCATTTGTTGTCTTCAAAATTATAAAAAAATTATAAAACAACACGTTCAGTTGTCAAAGATGTACCTCTAGTGTAGGTTTACACACAAAAATAATATAATACACAACTGAACAATTTCACAATTGAACACAATTTCCCTATCATTTCTGTTCTTTTACAGCACTGTTAAAACCACAATGGATCCCAAACTGTCCAGTCCAGCCACTAGATCTAATTCAACTGGTGAGCTTTTTATTAATTTAATTCTAGTTCCAATTCTTAAAGTAGTGTTTTATTAATTTTTTTCTTTTTTCTTTTCTTCAACCCTCAGCAATCCCAGCCCAGCCCAAACCTCTGTCCACACCGACTACGCCAACTTCCTCCGCGCTAGCTTCCTCTGCACCCATTCTACAGATCATTTCCACAACAGCAAACTCCACTCCCTCATCCACCTCTTTGCCTGGCCAGTCTCAGACAGGCACCCTGCTACTAAAGACCGGACCCAGTACAGGGGTCATGACTAACACCCCAGCAACTTCAGGGGGTCAGTCAGTGGCTATTCAGCCTCTCTTGATTCAGCTGCCTTTAGCGATGGCGAATGGGCAAAGCGGGGCATTGGTCAATGCCAGTGGTGTTAATTTAATACCAGTGTCGTCGTTATCTACGGTTAGTAGCAACAATAAGGCAAAGACGACTACACCTGCTACCACCTTCATCCTTCAGAAGCCAGCAGGCAGTGTTGTTTCGTCTTCCTCAACCTCGTCAGCTCCGGCGGTGTCCTTAGCGAGGGCTGTCTATCCGGGTGGCACAGGGACTGTTAGTTCACCCAGCACAGGGATATCGGTGACTACAGCCCGAACACCTACGCAGTGTGCAGCTGTTGTGGGAGTGTCTACAGCAGTCTCTTCTCCAGGAACCACAGGACCCGCAGCGACAGGATCAGCAGCAGCTGCAGCTGGTCCACCATCAGCTTCTGCGCTGGCCTCAAAGACAGGTATGATGTGCCTACTTTTTTATCAATTCGGCTAAATTAAAAGTGCTTTATTTATTTTTTTTCTTTTATTTATTTATTTTTGACAATTTTGAGTTTTTCCTGTTGATATAACACAAAAATGAATATTTAAATCATAGAATAATACAGCATTATTTATATACATTGAATTGAAATTAGTTCATTACTTAGGGATAGTTCACCCAAAAATGAATTCTGTCATTAATTACTGAACCTCATGCCGTTCCAAACCCATCTTCGCAACACACATTATTTATATTTCTTTTTTTAAATGAAATTTTCCGACCCTGCTTAGACAACAAAACTTTTTATGAAAAGATAATAAGGAAATTGATAAAATAGTCCATGTGACATCAGTGGTTCAACATTGTTATGTTAAGCTACGAGTCATTATTTTTTCCCGCCCTTTACATGTGAAAAGTATTCTTGTAGCTTCATAACATTATGGTTGAGCCACTGATGTCACATAGACCGTTTTAATGATGTCTCTACTACCTTTCTGGGTCTTGCTGTGTATTATATAGTATTGCGTAATGTATATTTGAAAATTGTATGGGCTGTTTCATAATATAATCTCATTAATCTGTCATTTTAAACAGATAATCAGGCCTCAACACCGAAAACACCCTCTCAGGTAAGCAATATCTCATTGTAAACAATGTTTCAAATGTAACTGCAAACTTATTTAAAAAAATAAACATTTTTTTTACTAAGTTTTACTCGTCTTTCTACAGACCGGGAGGCCCAAAGGTTCTGTAATAGATCTGACTGAAGATGATGATGATGTTCAAGGTAAAACATTGCTGCTCTTTATTGTCTTAAGATGCCAGTCACACACAAAATCCCGGATATAAAAGTGTTCATTGTCTGTTAACACTGTAGTGATGTACGAAGATGAACAGCTCACACAAAAGTCCATTAAGAAGGGAGTGTTTTCACCTTCAACTGAAAAGATAATTTTTTTTTTTTGCTAAATAACGAGCATCAAGTTCAATCCTGTATTCGAATTAAGTCTGCTAAATTTCTCATTCCTAGTTCCCCCTTTTAATTTACCAATTAGTCATTTTACATTAATACCTTTTCTTTTTTCCAGTGACTGGAGTTCAGAAGGCCACTGTTTCCCCCATCACTACCCAGCGTGCATCTGGGCCACCTCCTTTAGTCAGCTCTACCACTAATGCTGGTAAGTGATATGTAGATCTTTTTCCACCCCCACTTTCCTTTTATTCTACTTTTCGCCTAGATTTATGAAATTTAGAGTTGTATGCTGACATGTTTTATTTTTTTCTTGAATCAGGAGCTCGATCAGTGCAGCGTTCCTCTGTGGTGAGTGTGCTGCCTTAAAATATTTTAACGAAGACACACTTTTAACATATTTATTTTTAACACACAGTGCTTCCTGTAATCTTCATTGTTTTCTCAGGATTCTCCATCTCAATCCCGTCCAAGCTCTTCTTCCTCCACCACTCTTCCTCCATTACCACTGGCACCATCGCCACCGGCACGTCTCCCCCCCGAGGCCGCCCACACATCCCCTCCGCAGCAGCCCCAGCTCAAGCTGGCCCGCGTCCAGAGCCAAAACGGGATTGTCCTGTCCTGGTGTGTTGCAGAAACTGACCGCAACTGCGCCGCTGTAGATACCTATCACCTGTACGCCTATCACCAGGACCACCAGGGGGCAGCATCGGGTGCTTCAGCTCAGTCTCTATGGAAGAAGATCGGGGAGGTGAAGGCTCTGCCTCTGCCCATGGCATGCACCTTGACCCAGTTTGTGTCCGGGTCAACATATTATTTTGCCGTCAGGGCCAAAGATGTGTACGGCCGCTTCGGTCCTTTCTGTGAACCGCAGTGCACTGACGTCATTAACCCAGCGTCTTCTCCATCATCCTAAGATAATTCCAGATGAGGGTGGGTGGTACAAAAAGATGTGGCTGATAGAAGTATGACGGGAGTTTTGTAATTGTTACAAAATTGTTAACTATGCGCAGACCACTGGTTTAGTCTTGCCCTTTGTGTTAGGAATCGTAGGGAATTTAAATAGGTTGTCTAATGCAAATGGAAATACAAATAATCATCAGTGCATACAGACACACATACACTATTTGTTTCAACTTTATTTTACTATAAGGAGGGAACTATCAGACTTAAATTGTGCTTGAAATTGTATTTTCCTTGTGCAGAATGTTCAGAGTTAAGTATTGTTTTTGAATTTCCTTTTTTTTTTTCTTCTTTTTTTATAATTTTTTTTTTAATAAAATGATATTCAATACATTGCACAGATGTTCCATTATAGGTCCCGGTCATTAGTAAAAGGATAGGAAAGATGGGGTGTTAAAGGTTTTGTATTGTTTTTTGTCTGGTACCCAGACACTGCAAAATGACACTCAGTAAAAGTATTGATATATTTAAAAATGTTTCTTTTATTTGTTGAAACTACAGTGTGAATTATTAAATGACATGTACTGTTCATGTATGCATCACAGTCTCATCACATTTAATAATTTTTTATCATTCTTATATGCTTTTAATTATCTGCACATTTCACAAATTTTGAATTGCTATGTTGTTTTACAATTTCAAGCTAGCAATGAAAGGGTAAGTCGCAGGAAAAGTTCATCCTGTTCATCTTACTGGCAGAGCCTCTGTTCTCTGGAAGTACTGAATGTGAGTTCGGCCAAATGGCTGTTTGCTACATGCCTAATAATGAATCACTGAAAATGCTGTTGGCACCACAATGCCACAGTCCCAAGATATGATGTGGAAGGCAACACACTGGAAAAAATTACAGCCTTATTTCACCCTTCAAAGCAAACGGGCACTGGTAAGACATCTGTAATAAAAGAAAAAAATATTAGTGGTATGTTGCTTCAATGTAGGATGTGTCTATAACATTTAACACAATTTTTTTAAAGGACCGTCACTGGAAGAATAGAACCAAACATTTTAGAACGTTATTTAACATTTTAGAAGCTGCCTCAGCTTCTTGGACGACATCCAGGAGAAGCTTAGGGCCATTTACTGAAACACGGAGGAATTCACAAAACGTATCACTTGGATGTTGATGGTCTGTTCCTGTCTGAGTGAGTGGATGGATGAAAGATTCAGTGTGGACCAGACTTCATGCCATTAGTCAAAAGTTTGGATATTCAAGATACTTTTCTAATGTCTACCTCAGAAATATTAAAAAGGTTGCAGAATATTATACATGCATGTTGCAGGAATGTTTGTTCACACCTTCATAACTTTACAACTTGCTGTTGCCTGGGTGTCCATCTGTTTCCGTGAACACGTTTATTCACAGTTTATTCAGTTCAATAATAATAATACAAAAAATCTTAAATTCAGCAATGCATGCTTACCAACACATTAATGTGTCAATATTAAGCATTTATTTGCCTACCATAAGAGCACTATTCTGTGTGAAGCTCTCAATTAAAACAATACGTGCTACACAATAGAATTAAACTGAATGAAAATGAAAGTAAACAAAAAATGTAATCTCTAGACAGCGAGAATAGAACAGCACTGGTGAAGTTTGCACTGTGTAGAGTTTACCTACATGTTTTCCCAAGACGAGCCACAAGGGGGCAGTCAAAGACGAGCAATTTCTGTACAAAATGCGGCGCAGACTTCACATTCATTCAGTCACACACAGCAAAATTGTAATTAAAAATTATTAAGTATATCTACATTTAAAACATTTCAGCAAAACTACATTGTTCACGGAATAGGTTTTAGAGACCACGGAGCTTCGATTTAACAAAGAGACCTAGGCTATATCAGGGGTAAAAGAGTTAGGCTTCAATACAGAATACATTTTATTTTCGTTCTAAATTCAAGTTAAAGCAGCGTCAGATAATGTGACGTATTGACGTTAGATTCTAGTCTCCGAATAACTTCATCCAGTCTCTGCCACAACGCTGAACAGGTGTGACGACGGAATTGACGTTGCGAGCTTTTTGGCGGGAAGTTGAAAATCGTTTTAGACCACTATAATACACGAGCCGAGTAAGTAATGTTTGTTATTAGCTGTAATAGCAAGCATTTAGTAACTTTGACTACTTTCTGTGATAACCTTGATGTGACATTTGCATTTGTGGTCACAGACGTTTGCATCATTCTGTACTTTTACATCTTCATCAAATCATAAAATCTGTTTAGTCACACAGACAAAATGATTATAGCCCAACAAAGTGACAAGACAATGTAGTATATTGAACTTTATATATGGAATTTGTTTAGTAAGGTATAGCAACACCAAGGTCTCATTTTGTATTGAACTGCATTGGTGATATTTGAGATATTTGTCTCATTATTAAAAAATCTACCCCCTCAAAATATCCAGAGAGCAACAGTGTAATAATAATGATATAGCCTTATATACAAGTCAAAAGTTAAGTGAAACAGTTGAGCTGTCAAACTATTGCACAGCGTAATTTTACAAGAAGGTTCATTGTGAAATAGCATAACCAGATCAATTTAAATATGAACAAATTCTGCATGATGAACCCTTACACCCCCACATGAAGCAGATTGAGCAGATTCCTATTGAAATAGCTGGATTTTGTTTTCAGAATTTTGCTACAAATTTATTTACAGAAGCAGATATTACATCAATGATTTATCACCAGAAAAGTTAATGTCAAAAATGTTTTAACATAATATTCAATGTTAAAGCTGATTTCTTTTAAATTATTGCTTATATAGCAAATCTTGTGTTGTGCATATAACATTCAAACTGGTCACAGCAGAGGAGTTATAAAAATGACTAACACGGCACATTATTCACAATCTGGCGATCTTGTTCTCTTACATTACCCTTCATCTCATGGGAATTACCAAGTCCCATTGGTAAGCAACAGCCATCTATTTCCCATCACTCACCGTCAAATAACACATTCAATTAATGCTCATATCTCTCTTTTCTCCATCTGTTTGGCAACATGACGACGATTTGTGCCAAATTCGCCGTCAAACTCATACAGAATACAGCTGCTAACTTAGCTGATCTAACAAAGTCTCCCTAATTAAAACAGTGTAAAGCGTCAAAAATATTACTTCTGTACCTCACTGCTTTTGTTTTGTAGACATATCTATGGTTTGGGACAAATTCCTATACAGGCATCCATATAATTTTTGTGATTTAAAGATATTGAATTAGGGGTGGGCGATATGGAAAAAATATCATATCACAATTTTTTCTGGGGAAATCACGATTCACGATTTTAATCCC
>JAUMHE010000042.1:20145918-20163011 GCA_032359235.1 Enteromius mattozi
ACGATATTCCTTAAAAAGCAGATCGTGGAGAAATTTTTATCGTCCACGATCAAAAATCGTCATATCACCCACCCCTATATTGAATATGTAGCACGTAACACAAATCATGTCTCAAAAGTCCATCTGGGTATTGAGTAGTAACCTATTATTGCAAAACAGATTTTAACTTGTTATGCTTTAAGTGAAATATATATATATACATACACACAGTATATATACCAATCAGAAGATCACAGAAACGGCTACAGGAGGTAGTGGGTATGAACTGAAGGACACAGGAGTCTCTAGTACAGTAAGTACTTTACTTTTAATAATGTTTTTCTCCCCAAATTAAATAGTAGGCCTCTTAAAAGAAAACAATAATTAAATCAACAATAGGACAAGAACAAATCACTTTTGTTCAATGTAGGAAAAAACGAAAAAAATACAAACTCGTAAATTTCTCAGTAATTACAAACTTACAGTGACACCAAATTCACTGTATAAACAATACCTTTTTGTCCAAACAAATGCTTTGGAATTCAACTATGCATCTGTCCATTCACAATTACATCCGAGGAAAAGAAAGCATCCTTCCCGCAGAAAAGGAAAGAAACACGATTTCAGTCGCTGTTAATCCTCTTGATAAGGCTCCTCCCATCCTATTCTAGTATTCGACTGGGTAGCTCGCCATCAACGGGACTTTCAGATGAAAAAAAAAATGGCAATCCACAAGATTTAAATCCTCTCCAAGAAAAAGAGTAGCCGTATCTCTCAGAAATGAAGTTCCCCTAATGAATTCCAAAGGGGTTTTAATCAAATGTGACTCTTTAAATCAATATTTTTCTGTTTTATAACCGCCTGTTCTATTTTCTGTTCTATCTTCCGCTATATTGATAGCTCTCTCCCTCCCTGCTTCTGCCGACTCAGCAGGGCGGAGCTTCTAGGTTTTTTCTCATTGGTCACTTCTTTATTACAGCGGATTTTATTTATTTTATTTTTTCAACAATCATTATTTTTATTCTCACAGTATGATTTATTTGAAAATTGTATTCATTTTTAAACTATATACAATTCTGATTATGATCTCTAAAATCAAGTCAGGGTTACATCCTCCCCCCCTAACCGTGTACATTCTCGGACACAAGTTAAGGTAATACAACCCTCACACAATCTGTGTTTGAGATGTTTCAACCAACTCATTAGGATTTGCAATACCACTTAAAGCAGTTGCAAAAGCAGTATTTACGCCTTGGAACAAAGACTGGGCTACTTGAATTAAGGGGTTTATCAGCTTCCTCTACCTCAATTTGGTAATATCCTGACTTTAAGTCAAGAACGGAGAACCATTTTGAACCATTTAAGGCCACAAATGTCTCTTCGAGGTTAGGCAGAGCATATGCATCCTTTATTGTTTGCAGGTTTAACTTCCTGTTATCTATAAAGTCGGATGTCGCTGTTCTTTTTCCTAACCACCACTATGGGTGAGGAGAAAGGAGATTCTGATTCACGGATAACACCACTCAAGAGAAGCTCTTGAAGATGCTTACGCACAGCTTCGAGTTCTTGAGGGTGAATGGGTCATGCTCTTTGTTTAAATGGGGTCTCATCACTTAACTTGATACGAGTCCATCCAAAGTCTAGGTCATGCTGAGCGAAGACCTCAGGCATTTCATTTAGCCATTTAGTAATCCATTCCTTCCACTCTTGTGACAATGGTGAATTACCAAAATCCAAAGTGACTTTTGACTCTTTGCATATCTCAGACTGAATGCTCTCTAAGCCAGTTTTGGATACAGATTAATTAGGTAAACGGACTGACTCCATGGCATGAATTTCACCAATGACACACCGTCGCGGGATGATGACATCATGATCAGCCTCATTAGTGAGGACTACAGGAAGACATCCTGACTGCTCAGGAGAAAGAGTGAGTAAACAACACTCCTCCTGGTAAGGACGATACAGTTGGGTGTTCCACTACAACCCACTTGTCAACTGGAGTTCCCTGGAGTGTTGCATGAACAATTCCTTCTAAGACAACTGTTTGACCAGCAGCCAAGACTTCAGGTGTTCGACTCTTCAGTCGAATGAGACCAAGAATACCAGCTTCACCTTGTTTGTTTCATATTTCAAGATTATAAAGGGTAGCTCTGTAATCATACAACTCTGGTTTGCTCAAAGGCAAAGATCTCACTTTCAGATGTTCTTCATACAGAATATCCAGGGTATTTGTTCAGCATTCAAGTTCAGATTATTCGGGCTCTGGCAGCAAGTAGAAGCTTTAGTCTAGTGAATTTTTCAGTTCCAATTCAATAGGAACTGGTTCTAGTTTAAAGCCTCTTTTATGACAGCATTCTGGGACTCCCATTTAGATTGCCTCTCTTTCAGCAACTTGCATTTCTCTGCCACAAGTTTTGGATTTGGTTCAGAGTTGCAAGAGACTACTATGTGACCGTCTTGTCCGCACTTGAAGCAATACCATGGCCTGGGCTTTTCAGCTTGCTTCCCCATCTCAATTGCAGCTGTTTCAACATTTAATTTCTGGGGTTTCCTTTCCATTACAGAGTTTTTCCGAGCTTTAACTGGTGGAGTAGTTTTTCTTGACTGGCTATTTGCTTCTTTAACTCCTTGGTCACAGAAGCAATTGACAGCACATCAGAACTCCCAGAAGGCTCAGACTCACCAACCACCCAAGTTCTTTGAGTGTGGACTTGAACACGCTGCTTCGCTCCAGCCAAATGCTTTATCATGCGTTTTGCTATGGTCTCATATTTGTCTTCTTCATTTCGCAGCATCAGTAACAACTGAGCAAAAGAAGGAGGATTCTCTTGTTTCTGTTCAAGACCCAAGTCTGCAATTAGATTATAATCCCAGCAGCCCCGACAAAACTGTTTCAACAGATGTCAGTCTGCTTCACTGGACAAGACACCGCCCCTCTTGACAGCTACGCTTAAAGCAGCTTAAAGTCTGGACAGGTAAGTTGAAGGTTTTTCACCAGCATTCTGTAAATTATTCATGAACATGGCTAAAAGTTCATCGCCATCCTCTACAGTGCCAAAAGCTGAATCAAGTTATTGCAGGTAATCAGATGGAGGGGCTTCAGGACCCAAGTGTTTTACAATATCAGGCGCTGGGGGCAAAAGATTATCTATAATCTTCCATGATCCATGAAGCTCTCCCACTACTGATCAGTTTTCTCTGGTGGATCTTGGTTAACTGGAGTGTCAGGTGGTTTGTCTTCAGTGCCTGCCTCAGCACATGAGGTAAGAACTTCAGAGCTCATCTCGGTTAGCATTTCACTTAACATGATCTCAAAGTTAACTCCACTAAGCTCTGCTATTTCTTTGCAACCCTTTGAGATAGGACCTAGTGGCATCCCCTACCATTTGTTTAGTATAAACACTGGATAAGGACCTCACTACGTAGGAGATTTCAGGGTTGTCAATCAACTGGTGAGTAAACAGTAACACAGGCTCTAAAGTTTGCATAGCATTCCCACTGCTAAACTCAACGACTAAGTTTTCATGAAATTCTGATTCAGGATCTTGTACATGAACTATTTTAGCTATAGACCCATATTTCTGAGGACTTCAAGTAACTTCTCATCATGTTCAGTTCCTGTTACTCCACTTACTATAACTGCATTAGGAACCTTGATATCTTTAGTGACAATTACTTCCATTTTACCAACGGCCTATTTGGGTTGTCTTTACTGTGTGTTTTCAGTAATACAGCACCACCTCCTGGCTGGCTCGCCAAAGTTTTTGCTCACATGTAAAGTAACACGCGTAACACAAATCCTATATGTCTCAAAAGTCCATCTCGGTATTGAGTAGTAACCTATTATCGCAAAACAGAGTTTAACTTGTAATGCTTTAGGTGAAATATGTATATATACACAGTATATATACCAATCAGAAGATCACAGAAACGGCTACAGGAGGTAGCGCTCCTCCCCTTCTATCCTAGTATTCGACTGGGTAGCTCGCCATCAACGGTACTTTCCGATGAATTAAAAGAAACCTGACTGCATCCAACACTTCTACACGGCAATCCACAAGATTTAAATCCTCTCCAAGAAAAAGAGTAACTGTAACTCTCAGATATGAAGTTTCCCTAATGAATTCCAAAAGGGTTTTAATCAAATGTGACTCTTTAAACCTATATTTTTCTGTTTTATAACCGCTTGTTCTGTTTTCTGTTCTATCTTCCGCTATATCGATAGGTCTCTCCCTCCCTGCTTCTATTGACTCAGCAGGGCGGAGCTTCTAGGTTTTTTCTCATTGGCCACTTCTCTATTACAGCAGATTTAATTTGTTTAATTTTTTCCACAATCATTTTTATTCTCACAGTATGATTTATTTGAAAATTGTATATCTATGTGTTTTGATTCATTTTTAAACTATATACAATTCTGATTATGATCTCTGAAATCAAGTCAGGGTTACAAATACATAAACTATTTTTTCATCTTTATGTTAATTTACAACTAATGCTAAATTAGTTGAGAAGATGCAGTGAATTAATTTGCTTAAGTCTGTGCGCTATGGTTGAAATATAGGGATAAATAGTGAAACTGGTTTGACTTTATTTATTACTGTTATTGCTGCTGCAAACAGTGAGGATGAAATTTCCCATGACAAAAAAATTGTGAGGACATGTCCTTGCCGTCCCCAATGTAAATGACTCCAATGATGCTGCCAGCATTAATTCAGTTATATTCACATTGAATGTAGGCTATGAATTCCAAACAGGGTTAATGTAGCTTTTATAGTGCTTTAGGGTTAGTATTTAGGATTGGTGGTTTGTATTTAGGATAATTTAGGAATCTGTCATTGATGCACAACACTCTAGATAGTCTAGTATAGTCTAGTATCTGTTTATCTCAGTTTGGACATTGGCACTTCAAGCCTGAGTTGGTAATCTGTATTTTTAAAATATTTTCATCATTTGAAATGATAAACAATCCTAAAATCTTTATGCACCATTTCCGTGATACTTCTGTAACTCTCCTTTTATTTTTGTCTATTTCCAAATTATCAACAGACAGCAACAGGCAGACAGACTGTGTGAGTTTTAAAAAAGGAGTGGAAGACAGGTGCCAAGAAACGGAGGATCAAAAGCACAAGTGATCAGTAGCTCAAGCCAAGAATTCAGAGAAAGGGAGAGTGAGCCCTTGAGAGAGCAGACATCTGAGAACCAGACATTCACATCTACACAGAAATCTCCGACTCATGACAGATGGAGTGCTAGTGCACCAGTACAGAATCAGTATCTGAGCAGGACTGGGCAAGATTCAGAATTAAGAATTGTCTGCATTTCAGTTAATGAGTTGAAATTTTAACTGAATTGCACGGGATTATAAAGAGGAATTAGCAGTTATCGGAAATTCAACATAAACCAAGTCAGTCATAAACCAAAGAGATTTCATTTCTGTTTTGAACAAACAATAATTAATTGCATAATTTAGATCCCCAAAATATATTTAGTAAAATTATTTAGTATAATAATTATTATTAGTTGTAGATAATGAGATGAGAAAAATGTGTCATGGTTTTCATAATGTTAGACAATTGTTTTCAACATTGATTATGCTAATAACAAATATTTATTGAGCAGCATATTATAATGATTTCCTATGACTCTGAAGACTGAAGTAATGACTGCTGAAAATTAATCTTTACAGTTGCAGGAATAAGTAAAATTATTTTAAAATAGAAAACAGTTATTTAAAATTGTAAAAAAAATAAAATATTATTTTTTACTTTTTAAAAATTTTTTTTTTACTTTATATACTTTTTTCTGTATTTTTAATCATATAAATGCAGCCTTGTCAAGCATAAGAGACTTTTTATTTTTAAACCAAATAGCTATATATATTTACATCTACCTATATGTACCTATCTATAAATATATTAATACATATTTTTTATAGAAATTATATAACATCTGCATATATTTTTGAGTTAATACATTTCAAACTTTCATTATTTGTATAATGTAATCTTGTGTTTGGTAAAATTTCCCATACTGTGTAAATAATAACATTTTTGTTTATTCAAACTTTACTGTAGTAACGCTACATTGTGGTATTACTACAGAATTATGCCTACATATTCAAGGAACACTCCACTTTTTTTGGAAATAGGTTTAGTCTCCAACTCCCCCAGAGTTAATAGGTTAAGTTTTACCATTTTGGAATCTATTCAGCCGATCTCCGTGTCTGGCAATAGCACTTTTAGCATAGCTTAGCATAGATTATTGAATCCAATTAGACCAGTAGCATTGTGTTCAAAAATGACCAAAGAGTTTCAATATTTTTTCTATTTAAAACTTGACTCTTCTGTAGTTATATCGTGTACTAAGACCAGCGGAAAATGAAAAAGTGTAATTTTCTAGGCCGATATGATTAGAAACTATTCTCCCATTCCGGCGTAATAATCAAGGAAGTATGCTGTTATAACATGACTGCAGCAGGAGCAGTGATATCACGCAGCACCTGTGGAAAATAGTCCCCAGCTTGCAAGACATGTTTCCTGTGCAAGCAAGAGGGTCTGGCTGTTTTCAGTACACAATATAACTACAGAAGAGTCGAGTTTTAAATAGGAAAAATATCTAAACTCTTTGGTCATTTTTGAACGAGATGCTAATAGTTTAATTGGATTCAATGATCTATGCTAAGCTATGCTAAAAGTGCTATCGCTGGACTCGGAGATCGGCTGAATTGATTAGAACACGGTAAAACTCAACTTATTAACTCTGGGGGAGTTGGCGAATGAGCGTATTTCCAAAAAAAGTGGACTGTTCCTTTAAACTGCACAGAATTGTATGTACAGGTACAGCTATAATTGTCAAATTGAAATTACGACTTGCTGCCTCATTCATATTTAGTTTGACTGAACTGGAATTGAGAAGACATTCTCAGCCTTTTCTCTTTTTCTCACTCTCTTTCTGTTTCTTAGTTGTGCAGTTTTCCTGTAGAGGGCTCCCTCTCATTCTCCTTTCTCTGCCTCGCTCCTACTCCACAGCGCTCCATCTGTAAGGGAGGGGAGAGAGAAAGAGAGAGAGAGAGAGAAAGAGAGAGAGAGAGAGAGAGAGCTCAGTCTCGATGTGTGGAATTCTTGGGCAGACATTGCAACCATTACACCTCTTCCTACTGTTCTGCCTCAGTCACTGTCTGTGGAAAAGGGCTATTACTTACTGCAAACGGAGGACTCCTTCTACAGAAGCCAAGAGAAAGAAAGAGAGGAAAAAAGAGTGAGAGAGAAGGAAAGAAGGAAAGAGAAGAACTAAAGCAACAACTGGATGACAGGAACAAACTGACTGCCTTTCCCTGTTCAAAAGAAAAGAAGAAAAACGGAAGGCACTGGAGTATTTGTTTTTTTCTTTCGTTTTGTTTTTTTCTTCTTTCTCATCGTGGTGCTGGGAGGCACATCATCTTTTCATTTATTCGCTCTCTCCATCATTTGCCTCCTGATCTTTTTCTCCATCTATATGGTGTATAATTTTGTATATTTATGACGAGACAGGAGAGAAGAGAAAGAAGGGGCAAGTTTGTTTGTTTTTGTTTTTTACTCCACCACTCATTTTTTACTATTTATGACCCCCTTCATTCCTTCACCTGTCCCTCCTTGCCATCTCCCTCCTCTGATCATCCCCTCTTCCTTCCATCCCTCCCTCCATCCCAAAAGTGTGATGCTCCCTGAATGAAAGTTGGGTTAGAATTGTGAAAGAGACTCAAAAACCATCTCCACATCTCCTTATCAGTTTTTTAATTCTTTTTCTTTCTCTCTTTTTTTTAAACAGTTCTTTTAGTCCTCCACCATCTACCCTCACGTATCACTCTTTTTTTCCCTGGATGCTTTAATATTCTTCTAGGTAGGTTTAACAGCTCGTTTTAGTGTCTGTCCGTTCTGTTTGTCTGTGTGTGTGTACTTGTGTGTTCCTTTTTTACATGCACATAAAACACACATCGACACACACATACACACACACATGCATTAAACTAATGGACAGCCAGGTGTCAAGAACTACATGTTATTTCTCCATGCCCATTTTTACCCTTCTCCAACCCTGTCTATTTTTACACATGAAAAGCAAGACATTTGTTTCCTGTCATTCCTTGTTTTTGTAACACACACACTTAAAACACACTTACACACATCTGGTCTTGGGCTGGCCGGTCTGAAATATTCTCCATTCATCTCCAGTGTCCAGTGCAAGCATCAGTGTCTTTTATTTTGGTTGAGAAATCATTGCAGACACATTTCAGATGAGCTTCTGCTTTGACTGAGATGGGTGAGGTTGGCGTGACTGCTTAATTTGTGATTCTTGGACACATTTTGAACTTGTGATTTGTGTTGTTGGCAGCTTCCTCTGAGCTGGTGAAACATGAAATCTGAATAATAGATGGGTATTTGCTCCAAATATTGATTAGTCGTTTTTTGTTTTTTTTTCTTATCTCACCTCCTTGCAAGCTTGAGTCCATTTGAGCTGTTATGTTCACTCCTTCGTTTTATTGAGTGTTTAATTTTCTGCTGGAGCTCACCAGCTTTTTCTCTCATTTTATCCATCCATTTATCACCTTTCGGACAGGCCGTCACCTCCTCTTCTTATCAAAACCTCTTGATTTTCTTGTTACTCATTGAGGGTCCCTGTTTTTAGCTGTCGTGCATGACCACTGTATGACCGTTAGCTCATTAGAGAATGAAAACTTTTCACTCCCCACTGTAAGTTATTTATATCCCCTAATTTATCCTTGGCAATTTATCCTTCTGCACTTCATTTTGTAAATGATCTTAATTCGGAACTGCCTTCTTTTATTTGAGATTCTCTCTTAGTATTTTCATTTTATAGTGTATGTTTTTCTCTAAATATAAAAAAAGAGTCAAGAGTTTTATTTTTCCTTTGTTTTAGTTAGTTTCAAATGAATCTGAGTAAGGGATGGTGATCCAAGAAGTAACGTTGTGTCGCAACTTAAGATGGAAGGAAATCTGAACGTCTACTTTTTCCATTCATACTGATATTTTATTTACTATGCATCATATTTAGTGCATTTCTTCTTGGTGACTGGTTTGAAATGTCAATTAACATTTAGTTTTAGTTGTTTTTTAAAAGAAAATAGGATTTTCTGTAGGCATCCCGAATTCATCATCTTCATCTCAGTTTTTCTTATATATGGACTATATGAAAAACTCTCACTTGCCTGTTATTGGGCGAAATGGACAAATCAAAGGAAGGCGACCATCTTGTCTTATGTTTTTGAATGCTTGCACTCGCCCTCTGTCTTGTGTATCACATTTTTTTGTAAACATTATCCAAATATTAATGATGAAATGCTACAGGACAGTTAGACTGGTAAGTAACACGATAAAATACCACACATAAATGTATTTGTATGCATTTGTAAGTGTGTTACTGTGTGTTTGTGAAACATGCCTGTCCCTTCTATGGCTCTAAATAGACTTCATTTATTACATATCAATTAAGCCCTTAGTGTTGAACACTCTATATTAAATCTACTGAAAAAATAGCAAAAGTCAGAAAAATCATAGTTTTCCGAAGCCATCATCAAATTTGACTTATTTTTTTTCAACATCATTTGCCAGAAAACGTGCTGAAGATACTGTTCTCTTCTTTTCCAATAGTGTCATGAGAAGGACCCAGCAAGGGACGTACATGGATATCTGAACCAATGACGATTTAAGGCCAGACGTCGCTGCTTCAGCTCTTTCACTACTGGGCATCCAGCAGCTCCAGAGTTTGTGGACTTGCTCACAATGAAAATGGACTTTTAGACTAATCAAGAAAAATCTTCTTCTTTTCACCTTTTTTTCAATTTATATCACATTTTGTAGCCAATGTAGGCTTTGTCCTAGACTTTCTCCTGGTTCATTTTCAATTTTAAGTACATTTCTTAGATTTGATATAAGACTTTTAACTTTTCTTCTCTGACTGAACATCGTTTTCATAGCTCATACGTTCAAAGTCTTACTTGTCTTTTATTTTGTCTTGATTTGTGAGCCAGGCGTCTTTCTTACTTTTCTTGAGTGACGTTTCTTATTAGTTTTGATTCAATAGACAATACCTGTGCTCAGTCATCCAGCCTGGATTTACAGTAGGGGCCAACACTTTCATCCACGGTCTCTACACCAGTCCTACTTTTTATTGCCAATCTCAAACTACTTCAACGGTCAGTCACTCCTCCATCCAGGGCTATGAGAGGAAGAGACAAGACCCAGCTCACATCAACATGCAAGAGTTGAGGAGAGAGAATGGGAGTTGGGCTGGCAATGTTCAAGGTAAGAGAAGAACTATTTTCTATTTGTAGTACTTAATGAATAATGTACACTACCATTCAAAAGTATGGTATCTGTGAGGGTTTTTTTTTCATGGATTTCACAAAAATATTAAACAGCACAATTGTTTTCAACACAATTAATAATAAGAAATGTCTCTTGAGCAGCAAACCAGCATAATAGAATGATTTCCAAAAATTCAGATCAGCCACAAATTACACTTTTAAATATATTTTATACAGCTTTTAATTGTAACAATATTTCACAATATTACTTCATAGTAAGAAAACAAATCTGTAAAAATATGTACTGTATTAGCATGAAGGAATTTTCCATATTGATGTTTGCAGGTTTTTTAACTGTATTTTTAAATTTTCAATTTCCTTTTTTTTTTTTTTTTTTAAACAGTGTGTTTTTACAGTATTTTTATCAAATAAATGCAGCTTTTACTTTTATTGAATGGCCATCAAAAGAGAAAATGCTTTTTGCCCACAGTATGGTGCTAATGGTCCTAAACGGACCTGGCCAAACTGCTTGGTTTAACTTATCAGCTGGCATCCAGTTAACATCTTGGTTACCTGCTTTGTTGTGCAAAAGTGTTACACAAAATGGCAGTTCAATTAAATAATGAGTCATGAAGAGATGTTAAGTAATTTTACGTTTATCACATACATTTATCATAATGACTACAATGCATTGTGGGATACAGTATTTACATGCTGGCCATTTTGACAAATGTAGCAGGTTATACACAACATATACAGGAAATTTAAAACTAGTAATGATAAAACAAACATTGCCAACCATTCTTGATCTTTGATGTGCATTTTTAAGAATGCAAGTTCACTCTCTCTCATCGCCATTTTATCTTCTGTCACTTACTCGAAGGCCTTTAACGACATGTCTGTTTTTCCTTCCAGGGCTGTAATTTTCTGTTGTCTCACCGAATGTGTGTGTTTGTGATCCTCAGTGCGCCATTGTCTTATTTTCGTGCAGGCGTTTGCCCAAATTACTCTTGGTCGTGCTGCCTTCTATCCAGTTTGAGTAATGTGCCTGTGGTCTGGGTCAGACATTGTAGCTAAGTGGGTTAATGAAAGCGAGAGCAGGAGCGATAAATACTGAGGAAGAGAGAGGGGGTAAGAAAACAGGGTGAGAAACAGACGGAGAGGTCGAGCTGCCTTTCACTCTCCCGCTCTCTTCTCTCAAGCTGCTCCAGAGATGTTCCTGATCGCTGTTAAGGCTCCTTCTTGGGAAAACACGAAAGTAGTTAACGGATCTGAAAATGTCTGATGATGCTTCCCCCTCGTATCGCCCTCTTAAGATGCGCTGCTTCTGATTAACGTGAGGTGACAGCGTTTTTTACCCACGTCAGTGGGGTCGAAGCAGCTGTCAATCAAGCTTGACGTTGATTGACGGGGACCAGAGGGATGAGGACAGTGTGGAATGTCTTTCAGAGTGAAGCATCACTCAGAGATTCTGTTGGTGTGGTAACGGAGCCTCTGTTGGCATGGCAACGGAACATAGGGACACGAGGGCATTCTAGACTTTCAATGATATAACTGCTACACAGAGATGGTGCAAATCTGATTTTGTGTCAGCCGTTGTTTCATAAATAATGATACTTACACTGTAGACACCTTGCTTGTGTATACAAATTGACTGACGATGTACCGCTCGACATTGCACTGGTGTTTGTGTGTACTGAACGAGCAAGCAACGGGCCTTAATCTATCATCCTGAAAACTGGGGAAATTTGACTTGTATAGATGTTAGTTTTCAAACAACAAGGATAATAGTCAATAAAAGCCTCTCAGGGATGCAGGGATGGATGATGAAACATGTGAGATGTGTAGGGTTGTTGTTGGTGCTTATTTACTTTATACTTTTGCAGTGAAGACACAGTAAAAAGGAATTTGGAGGGTTAGAATGTTGTGTACTTTCCAGTAAAGGTCTGTTAATATATTATTGTTTATATTAATAATTATTATTAATAATAAAATGTAATATTACAACCAAACCTGGCTCTTGTGGTGAACATAGCCATAGAAGTGGATATGGCATTAAAAAAGGAAAGATTATTAATATGTATTAATAATGTAATACAATTTGAACAAGAATAATTGTAGTATTAATAAAAATAAGGATAATACTTAATAACATTTCTGAAGTTCAATATATCCAGTTATGCAATGAAATATAAAATACAAAATTTCTACAACAAATTGGAAAGCTTCTAATGCAATTATTTTCAATGTGATTCCAACAAAACAAAACAAAACATAATTTATTCATCATAATTGCATATTTACCAAGAGTATAATTGCATTTAGTTTATGTATATTTATATATTTATTTATTTATTCGAACAGGATTCATATTTGACTTGTTTAGCTTCAAATTCATTACTTGTCATTGATTATTTAATAGCAGTGACAGAAAATAGAAAGATAGTATAAAAATTTAGATGTTTATATACAAAAAAAAAAAAAGATAAAATATAGTTTTTTTTTATTAAGGAATTATTGAATTGTATCATGTATTTTTCATACAAGCATTACTAGGTAAATACTAGGTAAATACAAGCATTTACCTAGTAAATAAATTCCTTAATCTAATATAAGATATATATATATATATATATATATATATATATAATTTATAGGAATCATAATGCAGTAATTTCCAAAATGAGTCCAACAATACTTGGACAATATAATATCACTTTATTCAGTAGGATTTTATTTGCTTTTGTTTCTTATTTGGTTTTGATTGATCATTAATTATTAAATATCAACAACAGATAATAGAAAGATAACAAATATAATAGGTATATGCAGAAAGCAATCAATAAAACTGAGAAACAACTGACTTATAAAAGAAAAACAACTCTTAATTCAGCTAAACTGAATGAAATTGAAAGTGTATTTATTTATTTTTATAAATAAGCAGTATCTTGTCAGATCAAACTGAAAAACGATAGCAGGTCACAGAGTTCAAACTCTTGTCTGCTAAAATGCTTGAACACTGTTGTGTTTGTGGCAGTTTGTGGCAAAATAAGGGAATTTGGTTCCAGTTTATGTATATGTATGAATATGTGTAACAGTGTTCTCCTGTTGAATCATAAACAGGTCAAAAGCAATATTTAATGGCACAGGTCAGTTTGCAAACAGGCCCGGTACTGCTGCGTGTGTTTTGACCCCCCCCCCCCCCCATGGTGATGATTCACCAGTTTATCAATGTGCACCTGTTGTAATTCACACCTTCATCACCATAGGAGTGATTTTGGCTCTCGTCCCTCGTTCGCCGCTAAGATGGTTGAGGCTTAGCCTTAATCACAGCACATGACTTCGTTACAGATAGAGTTACAGTGACTTAATGAGCTCTTGTCCAGTCATGCACAGTGTCGTAAGTCTCTGAGATGAGTGATGTGCATGTTTAATGGTGTAATTTCATTATGTCTTTCATTATGTCACTTAATGACATTCTGCTTCTTCGGAATGGAGGATATGGATGAGAAAGTTGCCAGTAAGCGGATCTGTAGTGCAGACAACAGTCAAAATATCATTATACCAAACACTGCAGTTCAATACCATATTTTGCTTTGCTGTTATTTTTTGTGAAGTGTGAAATACTGGATATATCAGATTAGCTGTCACCTAAAAAACGTTTGGTCTGCATTTTCTAGCTGTCTGCCTTTACTGCAGGGGTGCTCAATCCTATTTCTGGAGATTTACCATCCTCTAGAGTTTAATGTAAAACACATAGTTATAGGTAGTAATGGCCTTTATGCAAAAAAGGTCAAGACTTGACTGGTTAGTTCGACCCTGTCGGTTGATGCTGTAATCTTGGGGCATTCAAAAGTGAAAATGTTTTTGCAAGAAGAGAATTTAAAATGTAAAAGTTTTATATGTACTTTCGTTTTTCCCTGACTGCTGCCATTCACGTCACACCTCAGAATAGTCACAAGAGGAAAGATCTTGACAGATTGAGTAATGATTTGTGTTATGTAAGTGTAATAAAAGTAATTTTATATATTTTTTTGTATATATATGTATATATATATATATCAGGGTTTGAAATTAATGGGGGCTTGGGGTACAAATGCCACTAAATTGAACAAAAATGCCCCCCAGAATCAAGAAAATGGGGCACAAAACACCCTGCATTATGATGAATTATGCTTATCACAATGTGATATATGAAGTGAATGAAAAGTGTGGCATTATATTTACAGGAGTCTGCCTCATATTTCTTTTTGCACATGGTTTGCAGCATTGAGCAATAGCTAATCACACATGTTTTTGTTGAGCTTATGAATGAAACATCCAATCAGAAATATTTTGACTTCCGCATTCACAAACTCTCTCATCATAAACAAGAAACAGCAAAAAAGATGTAAGTAAAAGATTTATTTTGCAGGGTACACGGCTTCTGTGATTATAACATTTTAATTTTTGCAAAAGTGCATAAACTCACATTATACTGAGATCATGGACCGCTTCAGTGGTCTTTGCTCGCTCTCTATTATATAAATTATTCCCTGATTGAATAACCATTTTGTTTTTAAAGCACCTGAAATAACCAACGTAAAGTCGTGATTTGCTAATCCTTAGAAAGCGATAAACAAATTATGGCGGTTCGTAGCTTATGCTATTTGTAGCTAGACAGAATGGGTGGTGCTATTTCCCCTCAAAATCTTTCTGACTGAATTCTGCTCAATGTGTTTATTATACTATTATATATCAGGGTCAGACATTCATGACTCCCATTAAGAGG
This sequence comes from Enteromius mattozi, assembly GCA_032359235.1. NCBI lineage: Eukaryota > Metazoa > Chordata > Actinopteri > Cypriniformes > Cyprinidae > Enteromius > Enteromius mattozi. Next base: position 20,160,975 of record JAUMHE010000042.1, read on the forward strand.
CAATATTAGCCCCCCTGAAATTAATTTCCAGGGGCATTTTTTCCTCTTTGTACAGGCAATTTTATAATTCCCTCATCTACATACATAATCATTATTGCAATATCAAGAGCAATAATCAATAATAATGTATTTTATCAATAATCATCAATAATGTATTTTGTATTTGTGTAAGGTATTACTTAAGCTAGTAAATTAAACTGCAAACTTGCAGAACAGCTTACTAAAAACATGAAGAAAAGATAAATGTTTAATTTCATAATCTTTGGTTTCAGTTATGTAATTCAGGTTAAATGATTAGACAACATCATCTGCAATGTCAACATAAAAAATATCTTGTCAAATATTTTTTATTGTTGAATGATGTCTTATTGCCATAATAGTTAGCTATTATGATTTTATATAGGATTCTAGTAAATTGTAGGACTTCAAATCAGTAACTGGAATAGTTTTCAACTCAACAGGCACACCAAACTATTAATGACACTGGAAATTAAAGTGACCTGCTTGTAGTTGTGGAATACCAGCAGTGGGAGTCTGATTTCAAGAGTATTTAAAATATGCTCTGTGCCCTAGTAAAGGATGTCCATCACATCACAGGTCATGTTCGTATCCCAGTCTACTTCCTCCTCCCCTCGATGTCCATTAGCGAACACTGCATGGTGTATTACAAAGCGCTGAAGATTGGACGATTGAGTGATTTGGGATGGGGCTCATTCTTTCATGGTAACCATGTGCTGATATTCATTTGGCCTAAACAAGGAACAGCTTGGTAATTAATTACCCATGACCAATGGGCAGGGGGGGTGAGCCAATGCTTGTGTGTGATTGGTCAAAATAGAAGCAGGCCATCACCAAGCCCTCAGGGGAGGAAGTGATCTCTCACCCGAAAACCTGCTCAGCAGTGTGTTTGTGTCTGTCAGAGTGTGTACGCTCTGATACAGATGTTATGATTGCAGCCATTCATAACATCTACAGTTTTTGGCATAAATACAGTAGGTAGCGCTGCTTTTCCTCTGCGTCTGCTAGCCAAAAAACTTTCCACGTAGAATCTCACACGTTTGTATAGGTGTGTGAAGTTGTGGGTATGTAAGTTCTGTTTGTGGGCCCATATGGATTTGCATATGTTTAGGGCTGTGTGTTGTGTTTGTGCATGTATGTGTGTGTCATATGCTTGTGTGAACATATGTCTGTTTCTTCAGTTGTTTTTGTGTGTAAAGCGTCTCTGTGTGCATATGCTAGTGGCAGTGTGGTTTTACACTGTAATGCATGATTTCCTGATTTATGCCTATCTCAGACTTTGATAAATACATGCATTTAAGTTATAATGTAAAGCTGCTTTGAAATCTACAATTGAAAAATAATGTCAAGTACATTGGGTGGGGTTTTAACACTGTTGAAAAAGTTTTTTGTAAGATCAGTTTTTTATTTTTCAAAGTGACTTTTTAACAGTTAGTTTTTTTCTCTTATACTTACCAAAGTAATTAGTGGTCGACCGATATATCGGCAAGGCCAACACAGTCTAATGACCAATTTGTACGTATTTTATGAGGTGGCTAACTGCACTTGTACGATTTTGTATGATTTGTCTAAACCCCAGTGATGGGTAGGTTTAGGGGCGGGGTTATGTGTAGGTCATTCTTACAAATTCATTCGAATTTGCAACTCGTAAAATTTGTGAGGTCATATGAAATTGTAAGAATTAGCCACCTCGTAAAATATGTACAAATTGCCGTGAGATCGGCTTCCAAGGCCAATATATCGGCCGATATTTGGCATTTTTTGAATATTGGCATCTGCCAACAAGTTTTCCTGTTTGGCCGATTCGCAGAGGCATTTCTTTGCTTTTAAATGTATTTTTTTACGATCAGTTTTGATCAGTTTATTACGACGCCGTTTTAGTGCCACCAAAAAAGAAAAAAAAATCGAAAACTACGAGATTTAAGTCGTAATATCACGAGAATAAAGTCGAAACTACGAGAATAAAGTCGTAATATTACGAGAATAAAGTCGAAACTACGAGAATAAAGTCGTAATATT
>JAUMHE010000042.1:20163111-20196041 GCA_032359235.1 Enteromius mattozi
TCACTCCGCTGTCGCTGACAGTTTGGCGCCATCCTGTGGCTTAAAAATGCTTAACCACGAGTTAAAATGGAGGACTTGAACATTAATTTCAACATGTACGGGAAAAAACTAAATTTTCAGCAGTGGATAGATGACGACTCGACTGACTTCCCGGTTAAAACAATTATTTATTATTGTATTATATTGTTTATTTATTTATTAATTATTTACTTTTGTGGCAAGAAGCCGTGTAATAAGCGGGATAATGTACAGCCAGCAGGTTGTTATCGCAGAATAAAGCCCTTCAGTCTTATACAACAGCCCTTCACTTCGAGTCGGGCTGCCGATACCTGCGACAACCTGCTGGCTGTACATTACATTATCCCTGTGATTCACCTTGATTCTTCTGTGTTCTCATGCATGCATGTGTCTTTGTTTTTTGCAGGATGACCATTCCATGTTCTTCCAGTTTGGTCCCTCTATAGAGCAGCAGGCGTCTGTCATGCTTAACATAATGGAGGAATATGACTGGTACATATTCTCCATCGTCACCACATACTATCCTGGATACCAGGACTTTGTCAATCGGGTGAGTTGTAGCTATTTACTTTTTTCCCAATTCACTTTCATTTTAATTTCAGTTTAACTGTTCATTTTAGCAGTTATAATAGTAAAACATAATAGTATAATACAGTGTAATAAAACACTATATATCAGGTCAGGTTTTAGGTCTTCATTCAAGCCACAATCTATGTTTATGATTCAAAGAATCGTGAAAATAAGAGTTTTGGGGCCAGTTGCATAAACTTAGCCTCCATGTTAAGACAGTGTCTTAATAGCTAACCTGACCAACTAGCGGTTAGCCAAGACTAATCGGTTTTATTTTTTGGATTCAGCTTAGACTAATCTACATTTTTATGTAACTGAATTAAAAATTAAAACTACTGTATGACCAGTCTTACAGAAAAATGTAGCTGACTAACCTTTAAGACTAGTCTTAACCTTTTATGCAACCGGCCCTTGATGTCAATTTAGGTGTTATTTCATATTAAGCTTAGAAGACTGAAGGAACTCATCAATAAATATATTAACATATACAGTTTTTTAAATATATTTACCAGTGCTGTCAAACCAAAATGAAAGTTTTTGTTTACATAATATATGTGTTTACATTGTATACACATGCATGTATATATTTAAGAAAAATATATGTATATATATATATATATATATATTACATATATTTATATATAATATTAGAATATAAATATATAGAATTATGTATACATGTAAATATTTTAAAATTATATACTGTATGTGTGTGTATTTATATATTCATAATAAATATAGACAGTACATATACATATATTATGTAAACAAAAACTTTTATTTTGGGTGCAGTTAATCGCGATTAATTGTTTGACAGCACTAATATTAACACATATGTTCAAAAGTTTGGAGCTGGTAAGAATTACATTTTTTATTATTATTTTTTCCAAAAAATCTCTTATGCTCACCCAGGGTGCATTTATTTGTTAAAACATACAGTAAAAACAGTGAAATAATATAAAGAATTAAAACTTAAATGTATTATATAAATAATGTATTTATATAATATTTTTATTAATAAATAATTAATTAATATTCAATCATTGTATAATTTTTTTAAAATAAATATTGTAATAATAAAATATGTATTATTATTATCACTACTATTATTATTATTATTGTTATTGAAAAATGTTGAGTTGTTTACATTTTTAAACAGTATTGTTTATATGTGGATTGTTTTTGTTATTGCACATATTTATTATTTTAAAGTTGTGTAACAATTGCTCCCTGAATTTTATTTTTGAAGGAATTTGGAGTGGTGCAGTTAAGCATTGCAACATACGTTCTGCATGTTTTTAGCATGTTGTTGTGTCCTTGCTAGGGTGGCTACCAGGGTTTGCCAGGTGATGTCTAGTGTGTTTTGAGAGGTCAAAAGAAACACATCTCAGTTTAAATGGCTCATATTCATAATCCTACCAAACAATCCATTCAGAGCCTGCTCTTGTTTATCAAATCACTCAAATGTGTCATCAGGGTGTATAAACACTCACCTATTCAGAGCTACACCAATTTGGCCAAATTGAGATGGGGATCTCGTGAAACCCCAGACTTCTGTTTGCTTCACTGCCCCTAATTCTGGAAACTCGAGCTGGTTGGATTCACACCCTAATACAGAGTTTCTAACTCCCGCTGGGACGCCAGCCGCTGCGGTTCGGGTCTCTTTCATCATCAGGAGTTTGCCAATGCTCCTGTCTCAACTAATGCTCTCTTCCTCTCCTCTGTCTTCTGTATGCTAGTGCTCCTGTCAAAACGAATACACCCATCCTCTCCTTACTTGCACTATACATTGCTCCTATAGGAACTAGTGCTACGTTCCTCTCCAATTTTATGCCTTATTGTTTTTTATTTCAAAGCATGGTTCACTCAGAAATGAAATTGTGTCATCATTTACTGACCCTTATGCCAATCTCAACCCATGTGGCAGCAGAAAAGAGTCTGCACGCAAGATAAAAAGTCAAACAGGTTCGGAATGACATCAGGGTGAGTAAATGATGACTAGTGGAATTTTCCCTGTAATAATATTTTTGTTCATTCATCACAGCCCTCTCACAGTATGCGCCTTTAGCCCTTTAATAGTGCCGTTGACCCTTTTAATTCATGCTAGCAAAACAGCCTTTTTATAACAAGGTTATTATTGTTAACTAAAACTTTTAAATATTAGTTGATTGGAATAGAAGTGAAATAGAATAAATATTAAAGGGAAAAATCTAAACTAAAAATGTACTAAACTAAAATGTATATAGAAACTAAAAAATAAACAAATTTAAAAACTAATAAAAACGACAAAGTCATGTAATAAAATAGTAAAAACTTTAACTAAAATTTAAATAAATAATTAAAATAAAAATAAAAATTTCAAAGCAAATATTGCATCAACTGGGAAGCAACGGCTGCAACTAAGTGTTGTCACACACCTCCTGAATTTACGTCTGGCCCACAGTGCTGTGGATAAAGTAGTGCCAGGATTGTGTTCTTTGATTTCTACTGTACTTTCAGTAATTCTCCAAATCAGGAGCAACCTCAGGGCGATGCAAGCAGAGGTCCAGAGGAGGCTCATGCAGCAGGCTCTTGATGTTCTTGCAGGTGTATAGCAGGCAGGTGTTTGATGCTCTACCAGAGAGGCCAGTGCCAGGCTTTGTGTTGCTGTCTGCTGGGGGAGGAACAATGGTTCAGGCCAAAGCCAAAAGCTTGAACAAATTGTGTCCAGTGCTGTTTCTCTTCTTCTCCAGCCACTTTGAGATCTGTTTTCTTGTTCTTCCTATTTGTAGCCCTGCAACTTCTGCAATATCCTGGGTTGCTGCAGTACCTGTGCTATTTTATCCTCCTTGCACTTTGTAAATGACTTTGGGCATACCTTGGTATTTAAATGGGGAATTCACTATGTGTTCAGAAAACATTAGTTTTCAGCCAAATATCAGCCAACTTTTTTGTTTGTTTTTAATTGTTTTTCAATCGAAATTAAATATGCATGCTCACTTCAAACACTCATTAATCTGAATTTATAATATGATGCCTGAATTCATTTCATGAATATGATGCCTAAACTACAGTATGAATCAGTGTTAAATTTAATTAAAACTATTTAAAAAATTATTTTCAGTCACTGATATAATTCAGAAATAAAATATTTCTAAAAATCAGGTGAAAAACTTCACCCTGTCCAAAACCAGTTTGAGTTTATTTCTTCTGCTGAACAGAAATGTTGCTAAATACACAGTTACGGCTCTCCATTGACTTCCATAGTATGTAAAAAAAAAAAAAAAAAAAATACAATGGAAGTCAATGGCTTCCAACACCTGTGTTTTTTTTTGCGGACATATCAAATATCTTCTTTTTTTCTGTTTAACAGAAGAGAGAAATTCCTTCAGGTTTAGGACAACTAAACCAACAGGATTGCAAAAAAATGTGAACTGCCTCTTTAAGAATGTAAGAAACGTTAAAAAAGTAAGCTTTATAGAAGTGTACCCCCCCCCAAGAACTAACACAAATGACAAAAGCACATAAAATTACTAAAAATAAAATAAAAACAATAATACAGAAATACAGTCTAATTCAAAATTAGTTTCTAAGTACATTTTACTGGTATTAATATTATTAAAACAGTACATAAATGAAGCTTAAATATTTCAGATATAAATATATTAATCTTCCAGTAGAGTGGAATTGAAATGTCAGAGTATCTGTGTATCAGGGACCACCACAGTCATTTTTGTAGATTTAGCCCTGTGGTACTGGATGCTCACTACACTTGACTGCATGTGTGTAATGATACTGTCAGTGCAATTTGCAAGTCTGTCAAATTGGCTGGAAATATTGGGCAATACAGAAATATGCATCATCAGAATTGTGGGTACGATAATTTCATCTTCCTCTATTTCTGACTGCAGTAGATTATAATGGAAAGCATCTCTGTGGACTCGTGTTTGAACAATTTGTTATGAGGAAATGCAGTTTAATTTCTCTGTGTTTCAGACAGAGCAGAGCAGTTCTGTGTGTTTTGAAATGTGGGTTAGGTCTGCTTCTTTACAAATCATAGAGATCAAAAAAATGTTTGGGATCTCTTTTTATAATTAGTGTTTTCATTTATTCCTTTAAACAAAATTTTAGCTTTCCTTTTCTCTCTCTCTTGTTGTCTTTTTGTCAGTTTTCTTTTTAAACTTTCCTTTCTCTTTATATCTAAAGAACAAAAGCAAAAAGAGCTGGAGGCAGCAGGAGGGTGTTACAGGACATGCCGTTTTTCATCTTTCTTTGTCTGTTTTGCCTTCATCCAGATCCGGAGTACTGTCGAGAACAGTTTTGTTGGCTGGGAGCTGGAAGAGGTGCTTCTGTTGGACATGTCAGTAGATGATGGCGACTCAAAGATCCAGAACCAGATGAAGAAGCTCCAAAGTCCTGTTATACTACTGTACTGCACTAAAGAAGAAGCCATGACCATTTTCGAGGTGGCACATTCTGTCGGCCTCACTGGCTACGGCTACACCTGGATCGTACCATCTCTGGTGACAGGGGATGCAGATAATGTACCCAGCGTCTTTCCAACAGGTAGGAAGAAATATATATAGTTAGTGCTGTCAAACGATTAACCGGGATTAATCACATTCAAAATAATAGTTTTTGTTAACATATTTGTATGTACTGTGTATATGTATGTATAATTAATTTAAGTTAATTTATTTTTATTATATACATACATACATACAATTTTCTTCAAAAAAAATCTCACTTAACAATTTCTTTGCTATTGTTTGTGAAATTTACTAGCAAATTCTGACTGAAAATGGATTCTAAACCATTTTTGTCAGTGCATCTAAATATTTCAGATGATCTTAACACTTAATAATCTTTGTAAAATCTCAAAATAATGTAATTTTTTTAATATTGTACATTTATATTCTGTAATGCCTAAATTCACAAACAATTGATTGTAGTGAAGTTTTAGTTTTAGATTAAATTGTGACTAAATTGTATAGAATTTCTGTTTTTGATTAACTTCAGTATTTAGCAGCTTGTCAATATTGGCCAGAATTTTAAATGACATAAAATTTTATATAATAATTTTATATTAGAATGTTCTTTTTTTGGTATATAAAAGTCCAAAATAAAATAAAATATTAATAAAAATTAGATGACAACTTAAACCTAAGAAATGTGATTAAAATGAGAAATATTGCTTTTTCAACTAACTGAAATAAACGGGGTTACTGTAAAGTAAAGTACTAAAATAAATAATTACATCAAAACAAATAAAACTATACAAATATTTAGCTACAAAAACTACACATACTGTATATTTCAGATGATTGTATTTACTGAATTTCCACTTTCTCTATGTTAGGTTTGATCTCTGTTTCCTACGATGAGTGGGACTATGGACTGGAGGCTCGAGTGCGTGATGCTGTAGCCATAATCGCCATGGCAACCTCCACAATGATGCTGGATCGGGGTCCTCACACGCTGCTTAAGTCTGGATGCCACGGCGCACCTGACAAGAAAGGCAGCAAGTCAGGAAACCCCAACGATGTGCTGAGGTGAGTCAGGCTTAGCGGGGTGCCAGGGTTCAAACACTGACATCTGGGGTCTGCAATCATACACGTACACAGGCAGTCTTGCCAGCATACACACACTCGCAACACCTGCTCAGGAGGGTTTCCGAACTAATGGAGTGTTTTGAAAAGGGTAAAGAGCCCCATACAGGTGCACAAACATACTGTACACGCATACATACATACACACCATGGCTGCTGCTAGATGCTGCAGGTCCTGACAGATCTTTCATGGAAAATCCATCTATATAGCACTTTGGGATAATGGGTGTTATTTTCATGATAACATTTTTATCCTGTATTTTCTTGGTGATTTGACATATAGTACTGTTCAAAAGTTTGGGGTCAGTAAGTTTTATTTTTTTTCAGTAAAGTATCAGTACAGATGTTTTTTATTCTTACAAAAAATTTCTGTTAAACGCTATTCTTTTGCAGTCTCTATTTATATGTATTCAAAGAAACCTGAAAAACAACACCATGGTTTCCAAGGATTTGTAATAACAATAATAAGAAGAAATGTTTTTTGAGCAGCAAATCAGAATATTAGATTGATTTCTGAAGGATTGTGTGACATTGAAGATGCAGAAAATTCAGCTTTACCACCACAAAAACAAATTACATTTTAAAGTATATTTAAATAGAAAACTTTTATTATAATTTGTTGCAATTTTTATAATATCATTGTTTTTACTGCATTTTTTTTTTTTTAAAAAAAGAAGCTTTGGTGAACATAATAGACGTCTTTACCAGCCCTGAAGTTTTGAATGGTGGAGCTTGTTTTGGAGATTTCTGTTATTACCCATTTCAGTGAACTATAATGCTAAAACATTATGTTTGTGTTAAAAATATATTCATATTTAGGTTCATTTAAAAAAATCAATAACATTGTCCTTGTGTATCGTGTCAAAATTATCGAATTATGTAATCAATATTTATGTTACTAGCCATTATTGGTAAAAAATCACTTACTATGCTGTTTTCGCTTTGGAAGAAGATTTGAGAAGCAGTCACCAGTAAATGATGGGAACACAATGGAAGTTTGGAGTTATACTGCTGTGTCACTGTAAAATTTATTTTAACCACTGACTCTTCGTATCCTTATCCTTCGGGAGAACATACAGAGGTGGCCTAAATTATTAGAACTGTAGTATTTTCACCAGCTAAAAATGGTTTTAAGTCAGACATTTCTATCTTTTGCTGTAGTGTTCATGTTGGAAATATCAGTTTTACCATTAATTGTAATAATCCAGTGACGTTTTTGTGAGTCTGACAACAGCCAGTGATCCACACAAGAGACATGATCACCACAAGTGTCTAAAACTTTGAACAATACTGTAGCTTTGCAGGTAGGTTTCTTGAAGGCCCAATTCTCACTACTAACTGGCTGGAATACACTACATGACTGTATTCTGTATCTGAACAGATTTTTAAAACACTAGGCATCATACACGACTCTGTAAATAGTGACAATGGAAAACTTGGGCATCATACACTACACAAACGAGGATCATACACTACCAGACTTTAAATTTGTTCCGATCACATGTTTGATATCCTCCGACTTGATGGAATCGAAGTCTAAAAAATCAAAGTCTGTCACTATCATACCCTACCTGATTTTCTGTGGAATCTGTCAGCTTTAATCTGCAGACTGGCTCTGACTTTTCTCAATTAGCGTCAACTTGTTCAGACTGGAAAATCAGGGCAAGAATCCAGGCTTTAACTATTACTTTTGCCTCAATAAACTGCTAATTTAATAGTTAGTACTCTGCAAAATCTAGCCTAGATTTTTTGTCTTGTTTCCAAGACACAAGATAATTTTTTGCTTACCCCATTGGCAGATTATTTTGCTTGTTTTTAAGTAAAAAGTAATTTCCCTAGTCTAGAAAATCCTTCTTGATTTAAGAATTTTTGTTTTCGGGAAACAAGACAAAAAAATCTAGGCTAGAAAAGCAGTTTTTGCAGTGAAAGTATTTGTTAAGTTTAGGTATTGTGGAGGACTAGGCATGTCGAATAAGGTCCTGTCAAATATGTGCTTAACAAGTACTAATAAACAGCCAATGTGTTAATAATAAGCAAGCTAATAAGCAACATGTTAGCACTGGTTCCTAAACTAAAGGTGTATTACTACCCAGGGGCATCTGATGATTGGTCTCACCTGACCATTTGTGATTGAATCAGCTGATTTGGATCCTAATACCAGCTGTAAAGCGAGTCCTAGATGGAGCAGCATTCTATTATAGCCGTACTGTACCAGTAACACCTCCTGCAGAAAGAACGAGCGAGAGTGACAAATGGATAACAAAAGAGAAAAAGAGACTACATTATTGGTAATGTGGGTCTGCTGCAGCTCCTCGCTGAAGCGTCTGGCACAGAGCACCTTTCACTTTTCTTTCCCCATTATGTCTCCTCTGACATTCAGCTCGCGCCCACGTGTCTGTACCGGCCCGGCTGTTATTTTCATCTAAGAAACATAAATATCCATCGTAATACAAAAGTGAGCTTTTCATCTGAACTGCTCTGTTCTCTTGTACTGTTATTTGACATTTAGTATTGAGGGGCATTGATTCCTAAGTATTAATTAGCGTTTAGGCTCGGTCACACTCTCTTTTAGCCAGTCATTTGATCTGCTGGTGAGGAGTTAATTGAATGCTCGAGGCAGAGCAGGATTAGGAAGCCGAATGGAACAACAGTGGGAGACCGGCCTCTCTCTCTCTCTCTCTTTTCTGCATCTAGTTTTCCCTCTCTCTTTCTGTCTGCCTGTCCCCTCCCTTGATTAAACATGGCAAAGGAGGATCATTGTAACACTTTTGGGTTTTTGCTCATTGATCTAGGGAGTGTTTAGATTAAAGCTTACAGTTTTGCCACAGACATTGTTGACCTATCAGCAATCATTACCTGCGTCAATTGAATCTATTTCCTAATCAAACTGGATTGCATTACACACTAGTGCGCTGTTTCATTCACTCACCCAGACTCAGTGATTGTAGGCTCTCTAATCCGTCTTTTACTGTGATACACTTTAAACCCCAGAGACAATCTTAAAATGCAACAGTAACAAATTCAAATCTACCTCTCATCCAGACTTTAATATGAACAGTTGTGGCACACGTATGCTGGGTTCCCTCGGTGTATTCAGCACGTGCCAATTTCAGCAGAACAGATGCTGGACTCACCTTTCCTCTTGTTTAGAGGAGGCTGTTATAGTTGTGTACTGTATACTGTATTGTACAGATCATTGCAGATTTCTTATAATGTGATATTGGGCCCCAAAAACAGAATTAAATCATAAAGGACTTTATTGGCAAGTGTGTTTACACACAAGAAATTTGTCTTGGTTACATGAGCTTCCAGTGCAGACATACATATATCATACCCAAAAAAGAGAGAAATATAACACTGATTAAATAATCCACATTTCAAATTATATGTCATTTAATTTATTTTAAACTAAATTAACTAAAAATAAAAAATGCACTAGAGTTTTTGCCATAATTGGATTACTAAACCTGCATATAGATCTCTTTTCAATATATTAACATCTACTTGAGCAGCAAATCAGCATATTAGAATGATTTCTGAAGGATCATGTGACACTCAAGACTGGATGATGCTGAAAATTCAGCTTTGCATCACAGAAATAAATTACATCGTAAAATATATAAACTAGAATGAATATAATGTAATAATATTTCTAGTGCTGTCAAATGATTAATTGTGATTAATTGCAATAACAGTTTTTGTTAACATAATATATTTATGTATACTGTGTATATTATATAAATACACACATACAGTGTACTATGAAAATATCCATGTATATACGCGTATATATTTGTATTTTTATATTACATATAAATATATATATATATATATATTATACATAAACATATTTTTCTTAAATATATACATTCATGTGTTTGTATTTATATATACATAATATATACAGTATACACACACATATTATGTAAACAACAACTTTTATTTTAGATGCGTTTAATTGTTTGACAGCACTAAATATTTCACAATATTTCACACTTTTGAGGGGTAGTGTTTTTTTTTTTTTACAGTATTTATTAAAAAAAAATTTATAGTTATTCTTGCTCTACTTACACTTTTTCCACATTCATTTCTTTTCTTCTTTCTGTTTACTTCCATCACACTTTATTTTAAGGTCGAATTTTTGATATTAACAAACCATTAACTGCAACTTTTGCCTCAGTAAACTGGAAGTTTAGGTACTGGGTAGTGTTGTATATGTAATAAAAACAGCCAGTGTTTTAATAATATGCATTACAATAATCAGCTAGTTAATAGTAAGAACTGGTCCCTAAACTGAAGTGTTGCAGATTCTTTCTTCTCTTCTTTTTGAACTCTTATTTTATACAGTTGTCTGTGTGAAGTGTGTGAAGGCTGGTTAACATTCCTCGGGACGCTTAATTTTGCAACCTCTGAAAACACTTGAAATTATTCAATGCTAAATTTGGAAGCTGTTTTCTAAGGCATGTATGTAAAAGAGCACTTAACAGCAGCGCTTAGCTTGGATGTGGACCAGTCAATAACACACTGCATACAAATGCTCCATCGATCATTAATGAAACACTATAGTTAAGCTTTGACTTAAACATTAAATTAAACATTTATAATGTTTCTGGAACTGCATGTAGCCAGGAGAGTTATGAAGACATATAGTTGTGTTGTTGCAAAAAGCTTTGTTTGTTTAGATGAGGGAAACAAGTCGTTAAGTGGAAAAAAAACACTTTTATGTTATTTGTGAATGGTGGATTTACAAAAATTACCCAGCAGGCATAGTATCTGGTAGAACAAGATGGTTGTATTTGTGTAATTAGGCGGATGTGTTAGACTAGCGGTTAGAGTTTCTGAAGTGGATTTTTGAATTGGATGATGAGAAGATAAGGACACTAATATCTTACGAACACTGGAGAAGACAAAAAAGATGGGGAAAAGTAGCTATGAGTGCAAAATGGAGAAAACATTTTTGTTTAGAGTCCTCTGGGAGTGCAGGTTCACCTGCAGTGCACACCTGGGACCTCACATACGCGCGTACACCAACACACAGGAAGATTTTGAATGACAGCGTTATGAGGTGGGCTGAATGAGAAGCACCGGACCCTGTAACCCCTCGAGGACTCTAATGATCCGTTTCCACCATAATGGAGACAATTTAAATGGCATTCCAAGATTCTATATTATCATTCTGGAACACCCACCATGCTCTGCGGTGGATCTGTCAGTGATGATGGAGGGCTTTTCAGCTGGATGGGTCATGATCTGTGATGGTTAAGGGCCTGAGACAGCCTCAAGGGCTTCCTCTGAAGGTCAACTGAAGGTTTTGGCACGTTTGGAGAAGGTTAGATGAGATACATGTGTCCTATAAAGGTTGAGAGGGAGATTAAATGAGGTTACATGTACTTATCTCGGATAAATTGATTGCAGGAACATGTGGACTATTCTTGTGAAAACAATTGATTTTATTCGGATCGTGCTTGAATTTTAATTATTCGTTTAATCAGTTTAATGGTTCTGTTGTTCTGAATCTTGATTTTTATTGTTGTGAAGACAATTCCCACAGTTTTATAGATATCTGTAATATGTCCACATAAGATATTATTATTTAAAACTATAATGTCTTATAATGTACTGATAACCACCTTTAAAACACAAGTAGCGAGACATTATGAATCAAAGTTCATCACAACAACTTTTATAGTCAGGGTATACGATTTTTCAAAAATGCCTTGTAGCCAATCAGCAGTAATGGGCGTGTCTATTTGTGACGTGGAAGAGACAGTGCTCAGCGAACAGCCGAGCAGAGTGACAGAAAGATAAAAAGCAAAAGAGTAAAATGTCTGCGGAACGATAAGGCAAGAAGTATGGCCCGTGTAAATATCATATCAGCTTTCCAGCTCTGAGAGAACTCAAGGAGTAGAAGGCCTGTGATCAGATGCCGAGGTTGTTTTGGTTCTTCTTGATAGGTGAGTTACACTGGACGTGATAAAGCGACCGTTGAAAAGCATTTGAAATTCATGTAAGTGCGTCATAAATAGAACGCGGCAGGAGTTTTCTGTCTGAGATTTGTCTCAGTTAGCATCACTGATTATAATGACTTCTATAGTATTTTGTTGCACCACTCGCGTCCCGTATCGACGGTGTAACATTGGTACTGCTTTGTTTCACAGAACTCGTTGACTGGGTTGCTTAAGCTAAGTATGTGTGGGGCGGAGCTATCAAAGGGGCAAGACGCTTTTGGGGTAGGGGCGTGTTTGTTTTGGTGATTTCAAATATCAACATTGGCTTTCAGAAATCATATACCACGCCTTTAAATAAATACAAAAATAATAATAATGTAAGGTTCACAGTGTCATACACACAAATAAATAAAAAAAACATTATGGTAACATAACTGATAAGACAAAAATAACAAGAAACTGTTGGGGCTTTTTTAACAAATGTTAAGTGCCACACAAAAATTCAGGGAGTGATAATTTAAAATTTTCACTGTAAATTATAGGGTGACAATAACTGTAAATTTTAGTGTATTGTACAATTTACATTAAATCTCCCATTAGATGTATTACAGTTTTTCACTGTGTAAGGAAACTTAGCGTTAACCATTTTTTACAGCCATACATGCATGCATTTAAAATGTCTACTTTCTAAAATGTTTCTGTATTTAACTATTTAATATTACAATATATATATATATAAAATATTACAATATATGACTACGGTCTCCCCAATCTTCAAGATATTACACTCTTGCTTGTTTCTGTGTGTGTGTTTGTGTGGCTTGTCTCTCTGATGCTCCTCCGAGGTGCTTAAGGCTTGTGAAGCTGCCAGGCTTTTATTCTCCACTTCAGTTAATTGTAGCCCCTCAGGCTGCCGCTCTCAGGTTCACTGGGTGGCCAGTAGACCTGATGCCCAGAAAGTTTAATAAGGTGGTTGTGGACGTTTTTATTATGCTTTTGGGCATTGCTGAAAGACGCTGACAATAACTCTTCAGAAGTAGGTCAAGATATCAGTTGTACACTGGTGAACCCCTTCGGTCTTCCAATCTGTCTTTCTCTCTCTGTCGTCTTTCTCTGTCTATCTCTCCATTTTCCGCTCACTTCTTTTCTGTCTCCGTTTACTGTTTGTTTTCTTACACTTTTGGAAAACAAAATACAAAATGAACATTCTGCCTTTTCAAAATATTTGGCTTTAAAGCTTTAACGCAGCTCAATTCCCAAAGGTGTGTTTGTGTGCCTTTACACAGAGAGAAAATGTGTGTCTGTGTATCAGTGTGTGTTTTAGGTCTATCCATTATCCATGTGTGAGTGTTGGTGGTGTATCGCGGTGTTACAAGGCCCACAGGCTTCCCTGGGGAAAAGGTTTGATCATTACATGGTGTCCTGTGTAAGTAAAGGTAATTAATCTCTGGTTCACCCAAGAGCCTCTAACTTGCTTTAATTAAAAATGCATACATAAACACACACACTTTTAGAAAAACCCATACACAATTTCCCCAGCCCACATCCACTTTCATGTATATAGATCGCACCGTGGGTGGCTCTGAATATGGCATACGAGACCAAAGTATGATTCGATCTGTGTTCGGTTTAATCTGAAATCCTGTTTAGGTTAACTAATATCATGATGTCATAACAGCTCATGCGTTATAAATCCTTTGCAGATTATTGTCGCCCCTGTGTTGATGATGCATTAAAATAATCCAGTGCTGGTGGGCAAACACTGTAATTACTGCCAGACTCATAACAGCCATGCCTGCCTCCCTCTTAGACCAGTGATGTTTGGTGGTCTTCTGAAACAAGAAGAAAAAGCCATCTTTTGTTGGGACTTTTAGTCAAATGAACTGTAAATTAATGCTGCATTTGATGTTTACACAGGGTGAAGGCAAATGAAAACCATTTACCTGACATTATCAACAAACTCGTACAATAATATATGATTTTTGCATTATATTAAGGATATAATTCACCCAAAAATAAAACTTATGTGACCCTGAAGTTTCTCCAAACCGGTATGAATTTATTTCAGCTGTTGAACACAAAAGAAGATATTTTGAAGAATGTGAGTAACCAAACAGTTGATGGAAGCCAGTGGCAACTGGTTACCAGCATTTTTCAATATATATTACCCAGAAGGCACAGAAGAAGGAAACATACATGTTCAGAACAAGTGAAGGGTGAGTAAATTTAACTGATCGCTTTAAATGGACAGTTCATCTAAAAATGAACACTGTCATAATTTACTCACCCTGTATACTGTAACTTCTTTTTCAAACACTCTTCACATCCATAATCTTATGTTTCAGTAAATGATCCCAGAATCTTTATTCTTGAGTGAAACGTTCTTAATAAAACCCACTATTTATTAAAACCAAGTCTCTCATTAAAATGCTTTGATGCTTTTTGTATTATTTCAAAAGCAATTTTCGAATTATGAAGTAAAAAGCATATTTTATTTGTCATTTATTTGTTATTATTAATAGTCACATTATTTTCAGACCATTAGTCAGCTAATCCTCTATAAACACAGTTGGTGTCATGAAGGTTGTCGACACAGAGGTGCAAAAACAGAGCTAAAAAATGCCTCAGTCACAGATCATTAAAAATAATTTCATGTTCATTTCGATTTGGATGTGACCAATGCTGATGTTTGAGTGGCTGAGTTGTTTACTTCATAATTAGTCCGTCTAATTCTAATGGTTTGACCCTTTGACAGAGTAATCGGCCAATCATATCACACATCCAAATTTCTTTTGTCCAATCACATTGAACCTTTTATATATAATTTACTTTTAAATGAAGATCATATACTCGCCCTTATATAACTTGTTCATTAAAAAAAATCTAACTGTAAAATTCAGATGCAGTTTTGCTGTTAAATTTAAAATTGTGTTTAAACTTTGGTCTATTAGAGAGAAACTACCACTAGCCCTGGACTTTTTATACCTATGTAGAGAACTACCAAGTAGTGTTTTTCTTTGGTCATGCCTTATCTCGCCCAGGGCCCCAAGTGATCCCATCAAAAACAATTTGGTAAGACACCCATGCGCTCAGGGGAGGCAAAAGACACATTGCCTCTTTCTAAAAACCTTATCCACTGGTGTCACTGTTAGAAAGTGTTACTTTATAAGTGGTTTACTTAGTATTGTACAATCATGTTAACGTGAAAATTTTTGAGAAGGAGCTTGCTTCCTTGCAGTGGTATTATTTTATTAATAGTGCTATACTATTTAGTGTTTATTGATATTAACTTTTTTATTTAAGTTTCAGTTTTCTGTGTGTGTTTGTTCTTCAGTCATTTTATTAGTAATTTTTAAAAGGGTCATGAACTGAGAAATCAAAATTCCCTCTTTTGACATATACTGTATATATATATATATATATGGTCATTATACTATAAAATCATTTGGTGAGTTTCAGATCTCAAAACTTTTAGTTAGTATAAAAACATCTTATATTAAAGCCAATCTGCCCAAATCAAACCTGATGGAATGTACTACTCTATGAAGATCAACGCCTGCTTCTACATCACTACCTGTTTAGCCCCACCCACTGATTTGCACACATAGTAGGTAATTGACAATAGCGGCAAATACAGCTCTAACCTTTGTTCACTTCACTTACCACGGATTAATTTACAAATAAAAAACAATTTGACGCAGGATTTTCATAAAGATTAAAACCGCAAGACAGTGTTGTGGTGAATATTAGATATGTCACTGTTTTTAGAACTGTTTTTATTCCATGTTCACTATTGTTATGTCTGTTATTACAGATGGAGTATTTATGCATTTTTGACCCAAATCATATCAGCATCCTATAATCTATAAGGATTGTACGCTGTCAGACATGCACAACTATTGGCCAATCATAGCACTGGATGATTACTTCCGAGCCTACAATCTGCCATGCCTATTCAAACAAAGCACTCTGATGACGGCAGTAAAAAAAACAGGAAATAGTCTATAACTTCTAAATGATGTTTTCTGATGTAAAAACCATTAAAAGTGCACCTCAGAAAACAGTACATAATAAAAAGGCAGTTCATGACCCCTTTATATGTCTATTTAGCTTGATTCTTTTATTTCAGTTAGTTGCCAAAGCAACATTTATTTTTAGTGAAGGTTTTTACATATTTTATTATTTTTTTTTAAGTTCTTAAGTTCAATAAAGCAAAATCATTAATTATTCATTAATTTTTTAGTTAATAACACCAACACTGCTCATTTGAGAAAACGCCCCTGCTCTAGACATTAATGAAATAATCATATACGGTCCTCACACTCCCTCAAGTTTTTGATGGTTGTTAAAGCTGTTGACCTGAGAGGCTATTCCACAGACTTGACAAGTATCATAAAATGGCATGGTGTCAAGCCAGAAGATGTTATGTCAGGTCCAAAATTAAACATGAGAGGAAACCCTTGAATGTGAGATCAGTAATTCACAGCTCCTTGAATGGTTGTGCTTTTAAATGGGTGTACGGTAAATCTGAAGATGAGTTTTCTAATGTCAGATCAATGCTTGAACTGAAAAACGTTGGATACGATAAATCTGGTTGGCTGTCATGTCCAATATCGATCTGTTTGTATTTATAGCGACAGATAAATGGGTCTCTGCTGCATCATGCGTCTCGCTGTAAGTACAAAAGATGCTACCTCTCTCTCCCTGTCTCTTCCTCTCTTACTCCCTCACTCTCTCGGGTGAGATTACTGTTCCCATGGCAACACAGCAGATTGCTTGGAGATTGCTATGGTTGTGGGCACCATGGTAACACATTTTATATGCTGGTGGGTCTCTCTCTCCCTTTCTCTTTTACACACACCCTCTCACTTTCATTCTATCTGTTGGCAGTTTGGGGTTGTATGTACCTTCTTGTGTCAGGAATCAGAACAGACTGCCCTAACACACCAATTTAGGAAATAATGGTGTGCGAGTTTGTATGAGACTGTAGGTTAAACGGATCAGTTGTGTGCGTAAATATTGCAGTAACTACTGCAGTTTGTATATGTGTGTCTTTAGTAGTGTTAATGTAACAACAAAGTACTATAGCAGTCCCATGATACCTCTGATATATACCATGCTATCAAATATATCATGAATAATATATGTCTTTAACTGTTGTAAGTGCCATTTTAACAAATCAAACAAATGTTTGGCGGGTTAGCATGAAGCATGATTCAGCCCCTGCTGGTGCTATAGCTGGTAGGCATACAATGTATTTTTTCTTTAACACCTATTCAAAGGTAGCTGTGATTAGATCGCACTACAGGCTGATCAGAAGTATATGGAAAAATACTAAAGGACCAAAAACTGAGTCATGAGGTACCCCAGGATTGAGGGGCAGAAAATTATGTTTTTTGCTAACTTTGTATAATCTGTTCGAATAGTAGTAAATAAACCAGTAAATTTGCATTTATTAAGCACTTTCTCTAAAACTCACTATATAGGTTTGATATTAAAGAGCAGGTCATGTGGGTTTTTGAAAAATCTCTTATTTACAGTTTGTAATATAGCTGTCCTTCAATGTAAACAGTTTGCAAAGTTGTTAATGAAAAAAGTGCATGATAAAGAAAGATAATGATAAGAATCGACTCTGAATCGCCTTAACGAGTCGTTACATTTTTGAATCTTCTGCCTGTTACGGGTATACGTCACTAGGTAACATATTTGCATAATCCTTGCCTGCCCGCAAAATACAAACAAAGTCTGATCACAAACACTTCCGCTAGTCAGTGTATGCATCATGTCAAAAAGATGCTGTGTTCTGTGCTGTGAAAGCAAGTGTGTTTTGTATTTATTTCCTAAGGATGATGATGTGAAGAATCAGTGGTAAAAATTAATATATGTGAATTCAATCTCTGCCAGCGGGAGGCGCTGTTGTCGTGGTAGAGACTAGGTTTCCCTGGTAACGCTGTATATAAAGCAGCACTCTGCTTGCAAACAATAATTTATCAGACATTACTTGCAAGATGAAATAAAATGACATCCAAAATTTCCTGAAGACAGTTCGTTTCTTTCAGAAATACAGTGATATAAAAACACCTGCACGAGTTTCAATTTGAAACGTGCAATGTTCATTTATTCAACAAAGTCAAAGCCTTGCGAAAAATATATTTGTGGCGACCAATCAAAACAGACTTGGCAACTGACCAATCAAAGCAGAGTTGGCTTATGGAAGGGAGGGGTTTACAGACCTTAAGATCCGAATTGATTCAAACGAACCATTTAGAAATCATTGATTATATAGGCAAATTATGGATTCTTTATAACAGCTTGTTTACCATATTTTTCATTCTTTCAAGCAGACATTTATTTCTATAAATAAACTTAGATTAATCTTTAGAGCTAATAAAGTGATTCAATCAAGAGTAGTAAGTGTTTTTTGTCTTTCTTTTGTTGCTTGATTAACTTCAGTGACTTGGACAATAGCAACTAAATTAGGCTGCTATCCCTTTTAAAACCGAATGCACTGAATGCACATTACAAAGACGTAATCAACTTTGTTTACGTGAATACTCATCCAAATGGACAATTCGACATCATTTTGTGTGTAATTCTCCATCCATGTGGTACAAAAGAGTACTCGCACGCTTTGTGAAATGCCTTTTCTGTTTGTGTATGCTTCATTGTATACAAGTGTATACAAGATCAATAGGCTGTGATACAGTTCAAATGGACACATCCATCCTCGTAACCACACATAAGATTCATTCTGAACGAATCTCTTGCCATTTTCATCTCGTTGTCAACAGATTTTGTCATTTAAATCAAGCTTTAGTTCGTTATCGTCTCGTTTTTGTCATTTCCTAAAAAAAAAAAAAAAAGTTGACAAACATTATGACAAAAATTATTCATCAACGAAATGAACTCTGGAATTTATATTTCGTCCTATGATCTGTTTAAGTAGAAAATAAACCAGTATATTTATAAGCTGTTTTCTGACTGAATATAGTCTAAAGTGCAAATATTTCATTTGAAGGGCTCAGTGTTGTCATTTTCATGTACCTCTCAAGCAAAGATATCAGATTTTAAGTCACATATTATACTTTTGGAGCCTCCTGTGCCAGACGAGTGACTGCCATAGATATGCTAAGGTTTAACTTTCTCCAGATGTTACAGACCTCCTCCCAGAAGCCCAATTTTGATGTTAGCTTCTGTATGTATAGATGTACAACATTGCTTACTCCATTGTTTTGTACATGCATGAGACATAATCACTATTTGTTTGGTCATTCTGCTCTCTAGCCTCTCCCTGTTTGCATATTTCTCTTCCATTCTCTCTTGTTTAGAGCAGATATTTATTTCTTGTGTGTTGAGTTTTCATGAGGCCGATTGTTGTCATGGCGACAACAGCCCACAGATGGAGGCAAGAGAGCGAGGAGTGCAGCAGAGAGTTTTCACTGGCTCTGACACAAAACTTGTTGACACACATATATGATACTCACGCTATGATGAAAATCTGCGCGCGTATCAGCGCTCAAGGGCTACAAACACACACACGCACCTGACTACAGACTGATTTACAGTCACTGTCTAAATTGGGTCAGTTCTTCTACGTCATAAATTTTACACCCAGATAAAAGAAAGGGGGAACGACTTGTCTGTGTGATTCTGTTTCATGATGTTTTACTGCTGATGTCTTTTATTACTGAGGGGAAATTTATGTTCTGCGTTTGACACAGTAGGGTGTATTGGTGGAAAAGTGTATCCATCTAAGAACCTTTCCATCTTGGCTACAGAAACGCTTTTGAACATTTCCACAGTTATTGCCAAGGAAAAACAAATACAATTAATTTAACACAAATATATTCTAAAATAACAATTCACACACAAAAAAAAAAAAAAACGTAATGTGCAAAAATATAATAATTTTTTGCCAAAAACAATTTATAATTTGTATTAATGTACAACATAAAAATTGTTGCCATTGGTTTATAGTTGAATTGATCAATAAAAATGTAATTCACTGTAAAATATTTAGAAGTGTGTGTGTGTGTGTATGTATATATGTATATATATATGACTTTGTCTGAATGTATGTTTTTTTTTACTTGTTGACCAGACAACTAAACACAAGATTAAAATTTCAGTGTATTTTGGTCACACTTTAGCTTGACCAAATTAAGTTGATTAACTAACCATCAACTATTAATTTTACCTCAGGAAATGCATAATTTGCTGCTTATTAATAGTTAGTATGGTAGTTGTTAGGTATTACTGCTATTAATATGCATGCTAATAAGCAACTGGTTCATAGTGAGAATTGATTTCTAAAGTAAGTGTTACTAGACATGATATTGAAATTTTACTGTACAAAAAAATACTGGAGGACACACACACACACACACACAGCTAGAAAAATACATTTGTGTAATACATTGTTATTTTACAGCTAGCCATGGGATCCCATAGCATATACTGTATAATGTTACTGAAGGGTTAATTTCTTTTTCATCTTATAATGAACATATACTCTACTTATCACATAAGTGCCAAATGCTGGAACTGTGGCTCAGAATACTAAGAAGTCAAGTTAGAGCTCAAGGGCAACAAGAAAAACAACACAATATAAGAATGCTAAAACATTGTTGATGCAGTTCAGATGTCTAAGTGCTAGATGAGGTCAGCAAAGACAAGTTACTAGACTCAGACAGTCCATTAAGTACTGCCCAAATTTGTCTGTGAGTAGGTTAGTGACACGAAAGAGGTTAATTACAACAGAGGTTAATTACAACTCAACCGAAAGCATTTTGTTTGAACTTGAAGGGGTTATTTGAGAAAATCTGGTGGGCCAGTGAGGAGGAATCAAATTTACACTCTGATTAGATGGCAATGCAGGGTGATCTGATGTAGATGGAAAAATTAAAGGACCAAATACCGAGCCATGAGGGACTCCAGGGTTGAGAGCCAATAAATGGGACTTTTTTTATACTTTATATGATCTGTTCTAGTAGCAAATAATCCAGTAAATTAGTTAACTCTGTCCGTACTGAAATGAGCTGTTTGTGGCTGACCTTGTCAAAACCTATTCAAGGTAGTGTAGTCAAGAGGCTCTGGTTCTTAAGGTTGCGTGACAATTCCTAAGTGATACAGGTGAAGCATGCTGTTTTTCAGAGAAACTTGACATTTGGATGGAACCAACTGTTTTATAATATTGAAATGTGCTTTCAGGTAAAAAGTTGCTGTTAATGTTTTCTAGGATGACTGATTAAAGGCTAAATCGTTTTTTTTTTTTATTTGATATGTAATATCACTTACCTCTGTAATAAATATTTTTCCCTGGATTATTATATTTGATTGGCTTAATGATTGTTGTATTTTAAGGTAAAAACACTCAGACTGGGTGGATTTAAAAGTCACTATAATGAAGTGTTGTGACCAGGAGCCTGCCGGATTCACATTTGCCATTGTGAATATAATTTGCTATAGCCTCTAGCAACAAACCTGCTTTCCTGCATTATAAATGTGTGTGTGGACATATGCGGATGGTGTGCAGAAACCCATACACTAGGTACACTGGAAAGCCATGTAAACTGCTGACATTGAGGGATCCTGTAAATTGCTTCGACTTGTTCTGAAAATATTTGTGCTATACAGGTCTAAGTGAAGAAGGTGCCTTTGTGTTAACCACCAAATATGTTTGGTCTGATATATTCACTCCGTTTTCTCTTCAGGTACCTCATGAATGTGACATTTGAAGGGCGCAACCTGTCCTTCAGTGAGGATGGTTTTCAGATGCACCCAAAGTTGGTTATTATACTGTTAAATAAGGAGAGGCAGTATGAAAGGGTGAGTATCTCTATTCATTTCTCTCTTTTGTCTCTTGATTTCTCTTAACTCATGACTTCGCAGTTCCCCGATGTAATTATCAACCTTCATTTACTCTTTATCTCTCTTTATCTTAATTCAAGATTTCAGCCATCCTCAAATTTAGCCCGCACTAATCCAATCCAATCGCAGCCACTTCAACCTCAACACCCTCTCATTATCTCCCTCGTTATCCTTCTCTCATCTTCTGCTCTCTTTGCCCACTTTGCACTTTCACAGGTGGGTAAATGGGAGAACGGGTCTCTGGCAATGAAGTACCACGTGTGGCCTCGGTTCGAGCTCTATTCGGATGCTGAGGAGCGGGAGGACGACCACCTGTCCATTGTTACGCTGGAGGAGGCTCCATTTGTTATTGTGGAGGATGTTGACCCCCTCAGTGGCACCTGCATGAGGAATACAGTGCCGTGCAGAAAACAGCTCAAACTCCAGTGAGAATGCAATGGAAACAGTACAGATATTTAGGAAAATGTGCTGCTGTTTGGTTCAAAATTCAGATTCATCTCAGATTGTGGCAGACTGAAAAATGTTATAAAACTTGTCTAAATGAATACAGTGAAAAAACTGGACAATGAACATGTTTAAACTGATAATGAAAAGAAGGTTGTAGGATGTCTACAAATACTGAGACCAAATACTAAGTAAATATTTCACTTGAATTATTATTCTTGTAATTTCTAATTAATTAATGTCTAATCAATTAGAAAAGTGAAAAATAAAGTTTTTGGGTTTTTTATTGGTCTCAGGCATACCACACTTTATTTTTTTCTAAAATATCCTAAATCTGCGTCATTGTATGAGATCAGTCATTAATCTTGACTGCCAAAGTTTAGATTTTTCTCATGACAGCACAGTTCCTCCATTTAGTTTTTAAATGTAAGGTGCTCTGTCACTGTCAGGACTAGATTATATCATATAGTAAGGAAGTGTGGTGTATACAATATTGCACTGTTAATGTAAAACACTGATTCATTTATTATGAATTAAACTGCTATCTTATATTGATAAAAAATATCTGTGTTAAATTAGTGTTAAATTCTTTTACCATTCTAGTAATAAATTACTGCTAAAACACTCATTTATTATGAGAAATGATCCGAGATTAATGTGAATTTTGACAAATTTAAGTCTCCTTGTTTCAATGTAGTCAATGCAATAGTCAGTGCAGTGGTCATTAGTCATTTTGATGTTATGTTGACTCACTGATTGATTTATTCAGACTCAGATTTATTATGAAATGGTATTTTGATTAAGGATTGATGAACGGCTAAGGCGAAATTTGTTAAACGCCATCTTCTCTATTTAGAAAAATACTTCCTGTGGTAACATTAATCTTCTCAACTTTTTCTTTACTGTTTTTCCTACCTCCAGAAATCAGACAGGAGATTCAGGGATCTACATTAAACGCTGTTGCAAGGGCTTCTGTATAGACATCCTCAAAAAGATTGCCAAATCCGTAAAGTTTACCTACGATCTTTACCTGGTGACCAATGGGAAGCATGGGAAAAAGATCAATGGCACATGGAATGGCATGGTTGGAGAGGTTAGTTTCATAATGCTTTTAGCAAGAAAACTTCTCAAACACCATAGGGTTTGAGTTGAATATGTTGTTCCTCATCTTTCTGGATCATACATTTTTGCTCTTCATGTCCTACCATTCCTCTGCTTATGATGGATAAGAGGAGCATATTCAACTGTATGCTTTGTTTGTTTGTTTTTCCACACTGTAGGTATTATGCTTATTACAGTACATGCACACAACAGTTTGACAAATTTTGTTACATTTAAAATTGATATTTCTGCACTAATTTGTGGTGACTCATTTTGGGATAGTGTATAAATCTTTTTTTTTCGTGATTAAAAGGGGGAAATTGGATCAGGAAATGTTTGCGAGCCAGAATCCAACTCACATTGCATGAATGCCACTGTCTCATTGATATAATACTATAGATTTTTGAATCACATTTTATTTGTATATTTTATGTTTTAATTTTAATTATATTTAAAGTTTTAGTAATTTAGTTGTAATGTCTATGAAGTTTAAATGTCTATACAGATTAATTTTAAAAAAGACATTATTTTATATTTTATTTGATTTTATTTCAGTTAGTGTTTATTTCAAGTAGAGAAAATGTTTTTTTTATGGTTTTAGTAGACTGTAATAACCACTAGGACAAAGTTCCGGAGCGTCTGTGGATTTCTGATTATATATTATTTCCAAAAAATGAAAATCTGAAAAGTATCTCTCTTGACAAGAACAGATGAAAGAGAGAGAAAATGTGAGCAAGTGAGTTTGCACAAGCCCAAGGGAAAATACAGCTGGTGCATTAATTCAGATGAGAAATAATATGAGTTACCGGATCATATGTAAATCCACAGTTGGAATGAATGTTATGCAGTTCCCTTTCGGTCCTAGTCATCTGAATACTCAGAGAACTGCATCACATTTGGAGCCGCAGACTCTTAGTAGCTTTCTTTATGTTTACTTAATGTCTTTACGAGATCTGATGCTCCAAGACATGCTCATGTTCAGTGATAGATGCTGTAACGCAACACACACTCAAACAAATATGCAAAATACAGTCCCATATTTTAAAAAGACGGAGAAAGAAACAGGATATAGAATAGCACTACTCAACATGCAGCCCACAGGGCATTCTCGTGGCCTGCATGTTTTTGGACATTCTGCTATATACCATGGTAAATGCACAGTGCAATTTAAAAAAAATCAGACGGCAAGCAGAAATCTATAGTCCACTCTGCAAACTGTTCCACAGATGAGCGCTTACAGTACAGCTTCAATGATTATAACGGGAGCGATTTAGTTAGATACGTGGCTGTGTAAGTGTTCAACACTCAGTAGCCTTATTAATATAACATAGGTGCTATAAAAAATTAGAAGCGTGGCCCTTGAGGCTAAAGAAATCCGGTTTTGTGGCCCCTTGAGTAGCCCTGATGTAGACAAAGCCTTCCTGTAGCATACATTCACCTTATTAACTCTGTTTTGTCCCATTTTCCTGTATCACAGGAGGCCCCTTATATGTAACTCTAAATATACCTGACATGTGATGGGTTTGGGGAAGTGGTGATTAGGGAAAGGTTGAAAAAAGGAGAAATGGCTATTAAAAGCTACCGCGACCCACTGTAGGAAGTAACCTGATTTCTGCTTTCCTTGATCTCTGTCTTGTTTTTTTTTCATGGTTTTCTCATTCACTAGTTCTTTCACCTTTTGCTTCTCACACTGTTGCATTTTTCCTCCATCTGTTGTGGCATGCCTAGACTAGTCCAGACTAGTATAACCGCCCCTTTTCCTCATGTCTAGGTGGTGTTGAAGAATGCCCACATGGCAGTGGGGTCCCTGACCATTAATGAAGAGAGGTCAGAGGTCATTGACTTCTCTGTGCCCTTCATAGAGACTGGGATTAGTGTCATGGTCTCTCGTAGCAATGGCACAGTGTCGCCTTCTGCCTTTTTAGGTAAGTGCTATATACACACACTGTAATGGAATATATAATTTTAAATTCAAGTGCACTCTTCATTAGTAATTTCTTTTCCCTTCTTTTTTTCTGCTCTCAGAGCCCTTCAGCGCTGATGTCTGGGTAATGATGTTCGTTATGCTGTTGATAGTTTCAGCCGTGGCTGTTTTCGTTTTTGAGTACTTCAGTCCTGTTGGCTATAATCGCTGCTTGGCAGATGGACGAGGTGTGCACACACGCTTATATAAACACACACACACACAGATCAATAGCCTTTATGCAGAACACCAATATACATTTGGTAAATTATGTTCACGTTTCCATTATAGAACCATTTAAAAATGTATATACTGAATTTTATTACTATATATATATATCTGTTCATAACTGTGTATTTAAGTTGCATAATGGTGCTTTATGTTTTTTTCCATATTACTCTTTATAAAAATAGATGCATCTTTACATATAAAAAACAGACATAAATATTAATATTTATTTATACATGTTCTAGTGCTGTGAAACGATTAATCGCATGGAAAATTAAAGTTTTTGTACATAATATATGTGTGTGTTTTGTGTATATTTATTATGGATATACTGTATAAGTACACACAAATGCATGTATATATTTAAGAAAAAAATTACGTTTTATATCAAATATATGTATATATGATATAAATTCTATGAATATAAATGTAAATAATTTCTAAACATATGATGTATGTGTGTGTATTTATATAGACATAATAAATATACATAACACACACACATACATTATGTTATGTCAACAAAAATGTTTATTTTGGATGCGATTAATACTTGATTAACCGTTTGACAGCACTAACATGTTCATATAACATTTGTTTGAAATGTTTCTAAATTGAATCTTAATTCATTAGAAATGTATTTTGCTTATAAATGTATATATCTACAGAAATGTGTACATATACAGTATATTTTATTTATGCAGTATATATACAAATACAAAACAACCTTGTCTTTTAGACATTATATCCATCTTTCCATGTTGTATTGGCTGATTTCATGCTCTGCAGTGTACTGCTTCTCTGAACATGATTGATTCTTTTGATCGAAATCAAAACTGAATAGTTAATTCATGGCTATTTATTATGGATTTTCTTCCTCTGCCCTTTTACTCCTCTCTGATTCATGTTAAAATATAAGCTAATAACTCTCTATTTCAATTTCTGCACCTCTTTACACACCATCAGAGCCTGGTGGTCCCTCCTTCACCATCGGAAAAGCTATTTGGCTACTTTGGGGTTTGGTCTTCAATAACTCTGTGCCCGTGCAGAACCCCAAAGGCACTACTAGCAAGATCATGGTCTCGGTCTGGGCCTTCTTCGCTGTAATTTTCCTGGCCAGCTACACTGCCAACCTGGCCGCATTTATGATTCAAGAGGAATATGTGGACCAGGTGACGGGCCTGAGTGATAAAAAGGTAAACAGGTTTATTGGTGGTCAAATTCAACAGCATGTGCAAAAGTGAAGCTCAGTCATCTGAAAGCTGTTATTAAAATTATAGTTCTTATTGATCTCATTTATCCTACTGTCAAAAAATTTGATCTATTCCACCTCTAGGACATGAAAACCTGTTTTTTCCCTCCAAAGACTGCCTTGAACCGAACGTGACTTGACTTGATACACCATACTCTACTGTCCCTGGTGTTAAACAGCTAAAGTTAATTCGCACAGACTAGCTGATAAATGATGCAATATTTAAGGTGCACTGTGTAATTTTTTTTTGATGTTAAAAAATGTTCTTCTGTTTTAGTTTAATGTGCAAAGACAGCTATAAGTAAGCTGTTTGCCGTTGAGGCTCTGGTGCTTTACAAAAATGTTGTTTTGTTTGTTTAAGCAATCTGACACGTCAACTTCTGGCTTCACAAATGATATGAGTTTGGGGGTGGGATTTGTTATGTGTGAAAATGATGACTTTAACAGGAATTTACAGAAAAAAATGTCCTCATTTTTATTCATGGCACACTGTTGCATCTGACATCCTAATACTACTGTTTATTATCCTCAAACGACTGATGACATATTTGGGCAACCACATGCTGACTGGTTTTGTGGTAATTTGTTTTTCTTTTCCTGTGTCATCTTTGCGTGTAAAAAAATTGGGCTAATGTGAATTAGCCAACCGTTATGAAACAGAAAACAAGATTTTACTCTGAGAGGGTGCTGTAGCTTCTTTAATAATTGATGTGGTGAGATTTTGTTTTTTTACTCTAAGTCATGCTTTACTTTCTATTTCTAGTGAAGCTTTGAATGTCTAGAGAACATAGCCTGTGTGTTTACACTAGAAATAGTTCTATAATGAATGGTGGGGAAAAAAATATCTGTTGTATCTTTAAAGGTTTTTTGAAATGAAACCTCTCCTCACACTTTGTCCCTTGAGTGTTCATTGACAATGTGGACACTGTTGAGTTATATATATATATATATATATTTCTCTCTCGCTTTCTCTCTCTTATCTAGTTTCAACATCCGAATGACTTCTCCCCTCCATTCCGCTTCGGTACTGTGCCCAATGGCAGCACAGAGAGAAATATAAGGAACAACTACAAAGAGATGCACGCCTATATGACCAGCTTCCACCAGAAGAACGTAAACGAGGCCCTCCACAGCCTCAAGATGGGGTGAGAACAAAATAAAAGAAAGAGATCGCATAAGTATGAAAAAATTATAAAGGGTGGGAAGACAGGGAGATGAAAAGCTTGTAGGACAGTGTGTGATGAGTGAGTGGGTGGATGAACTCTGGATTGATAATAGCGTCACAATGAGGCATCCTGGAGGGACTT
Source organism: Enteromius mattozi (assembly GCA_032359235.1). Lineage (NCBI taxonomy): Eukaryota > Metazoa > Chordata > Actinopteri > Cypriniformes > Cyprinidae > Enteromius > Enteromius mattozi. The sequence goes on from JAUMHE010000042.1 coordinate 20,191,401, forward strand.
TGTTTGGAGATGCTGATTGGTAAAAGACTGATTCGACATGAGACTGACTTCTGCTGTCCTTTATTCTATCAGTACTAATAGTGGACCATTTAAAGAGGGATTCAGTACAATAGAATTTAATGAGAGAAAAATAACTTGATACAGTTTGAAAAAAAAGTTTTACAACATTCTACAATAAGGTTCCATTTAATTACATTAGTTAATTGGTTAATATGATCTTACAATGTAAAAACAATTCTGAAGCATCTTATTTACTGTTGATTTCAACATTTACTAATACATTATTAAAAACAAAAGTTGTATCTGTTCATATTATGTATGTATGTATGTATCCAAGCTAACAAGCTAACAATATTAACAAAGATTATTGAATACGGTAACAAATGTATTTCTTATTTAATGCTTATATAATTTATATTACATTTTTCAACATTTTTATTATGTACTCTTTCACTCAAGATAAGCTCATAAAAGATGCATAATAATTAAATACAATAAATAGCAAAATCCAATTTGAGTTAGCATTACACACTATGTCAGTGACCTGAAGTTACATCTCATATTCAACACACAGTGCTCAGGAAATCAGTTTTTTTTTTAACCATAAAAATGCTATTATTTTCAAATAAAATTTTTCAAATGAATGAAATACTAAAATAACTAAAACTTAATAAAAACTACATAGACAAAAAAATGTGACAAAAAAAACTACATAACTAAAACTTTAAAATTTAAATGAAACGGCAGTTAAAATAAAATACAAATTTTGAATATTTGTATGTCAATGATACTAAAATAACACCAGCTTCCCAAATTTAATGTTTGACAAGGTTTTACCTTTCTAACGTATTACTCCTTTCCCTCTGTGTAGTAAATTGGATGCCTTCATCTATGATGCAGCGGTCTTGAACTACATGGCCGGACGTGATGAAGGCTGTAAACTGGTGACCATCGGCAGTGGTTATATCTTTGCCACTACAGGGTATGGCATTGCCATTCAGAAAGACTCAGGCTGGAAGAGAGCAGTGGATCTTGCCATTCTGCAGCTCTTTGGAGATGGTAAAGACAGATGTATTAATTTTTTTCAAATTATTATTTCATTGGATGATTGTGATGAAATGGCCACCAGTCTTTATCTGCACAAATTAGTTCAAGATTGAAGATATTTAGGGGTCATTCACTAAGAATGAATCTGCATTGTCTACATTCTTTTAGCATCTGATTCACTGAAAAAAATTGGTCACCACAGACCCAAAAAGTCAGCTGAGCGGATTGCATGATGCAAAGCTATAAAAGATAGCAGACAGTGCCTGGTTAAAATGGTTTGTGGGTGGTTAGTGAATAAGGCAGGTTTTCGCGATGAAATGCTGTTAACAAAAGTGGCGTGAATGTGTAGCGAATTCACAGCTTGAGATATTTACTTCATTCACTTCTTCTTTAAATGATTCTCAATGTGCCCTCAAGGCAAACAGTTTTGAAGAATACCTGGCAAGAGATGACAAGTGCCTACACTGTCTGTTAGAACGCCAACAAGTATGCCACACAAAATGGTATTAGATGTGTGAAAATATGGCATCCTGGTTTTCAAAGCTTCCTTTGTGTGAAATTCACATTCTGTTAAAGCATAATAAAGCTAATATCGAATTAACGTGCTCATCAGATCAAGGATTCATCTCATAACGTGCTCTGTAGTAATATAAATCACTATAGTTTGCATAGGTGATGCAAAGCTAAAGCTAGAGGTGTTTTAGGTTTCATTTCATATTAGTCTGTTTGCTCAAAGGATAAAACTGGGTGTTTATGATTATTAAATAAAAAACAATATATTAAATATGGAATATGTGGAAATTTGCAATGTACAAATAAAAGTTGACTTTTTTTATTAATACTTTTATTCAGCAGGGATGTGTTAAATTGATCAGACCTCACATTAAGATTTATAATGTTACAAAAGATTTTTTTTTCAAATAAATGTTTTTATTTTAAGCTTTCTATACATCAAAGAAACAAGAACAAGAAATAATAACAAGAAATGTTTCTTAAGGAGCAACTTGCATTTTATTTTCTGAAGTATCATGTGACAAAGAAAACTGGAGTAATGGACGCTGAAAATTCAGTTTTACCTTCAAAGGAATCAGTTACATTTTGCAATTAATATTAGTAAATTTGTATTTATAACTAGTATACAGCATACAAATTTAGTGTACTAAGTAACTATAATAGTTGTACTGTACTATCAATAGATGTACAGCATTGAAAAGTATTAAATCAGTTTGATAGTGGCCATTTCTAGAAATCATTGTCTCTCCCCCAAACAGCATCTGAGATGACAAGCTGTTTGGAACACATCCAAAGACACATGCAGAACATGCCCTATGCACCCCACACACTCATAAACAGTGTTAACAATTTTAGACACATTCTGTAAAGAGATCTTATAGATACTGTATAAGGGCACAGTCATAGAAAATTCTAACGGATAACTTTATATAATACATATGCCCTACTTAATGATTCCTCATGCATGCATGGTTGTGTCAAGCAAGCGTAACCTGTTAGATTAGATTAGTGGCAAGGTGAGTGTTCATATGCATATTGACAAGCAGGCATTGCACCTTAGTTTGGCACACTGACAGCAGTATGGAATCAGAAAGGTATGGTTGGGTGTATCACATGTTATTATATAAGCCAGCATATGATCCAGGAGCAGGAATAGAGTCCTATTTGCAAGTGTCAAGGGGGCGCTTCTGTTATCTCAAAAGTACACTGGGAAGGCATCGACTGTGTGACATATACATGTAGGTACACATGAATGCACCGACACAGCATGTGAACACCCGCGCACACATTCACCTTCAAATAGGTGTTCGGTTTTTGACGGATTTGCAGCCTGAAGTCCCTGACTACAGTTCCCGGTGTGGCACAGAACCGCAGGCACTGAATGGATGGATCCTTTTGTATGTGAGTTTTTCTTTTAGTGTGAGAAAGTATATTTGTGTGTATCTGCATTTGTCCCTAAAGACAGACCTGCAGAACATCGAATGGCATTTCAGAGTTTGATCCTGTCCTTTCTACGCGGGCTGTCAGGCCCCCCGGGACCCTTATTAGAGCTGGGAACCAAATCTCAAGTGACTCCCATAAGCAATCATTAATGTGAAGAGAGCTCAGTGTGTGTGCGTGAGTTGGATTAATCCGTTATGACAAATGTTACACTTCACAGGGGCTGTAATTTGTTTACTGTGCACAGTTTTGTGGGGGCTCTAAATAAATGCAGTGCTGAAACGCATCGAAATCGTCACAGATAGACAAACATGAACAGACACGTCTGCTAACAGTAAAGCTCGAGAGCACTCAAAGCCCACAGACACGCAAAACACACAGCTGGAGAGGCAGAAAGAAAAAGATGCACAAACAATGACTCTCTTTCTAACCTGCATTAAATTGCTAGAAAGTGCAACCTTTTTCTTTTTCTTTGTAGGTGAGATGGAGGAACTCGAGGCCCTGTGGCTGACTGGCATCTGCCACAATGAGAAAAATGAGGTGATGAGCAGTCAGCTGGATGTAGACAACATGGCAGGTGTGTTCTACATGCTGGGAGCTGCAATGGCCCTGTCCCTTATCACATTCATTGCAGAGCACCTCTTCTACTGGCAACTGCGATTCTGCTTCATGGGTGTGTGCTCGGGCAAGCCTGGCATGACCTTCTCCATTAGCAGGGTGAGTGGCACATTCACTTTTGAACTTTTGATCCAAAGGCAAACAAATACCAAGATTGACTTTACTATTCAGGAGCCAGCAGCCTATTGAGTTTGTGAAGGTTTGGAGAGTAGGAGTACAGACAAGAGAATTAATAATAATTTTCTTCATTGTCATCTCTGTTATATTGTTAGGTCAAAATTTGAACTTGCTGTGAGTGGGGTTTAAATGGTCTATGGTAGAAGTCCTACATGTGACATTCTGCCACTGAAAAAAAAGTAAATGCAACTTTTTATCTCGCAATTCTTTTTTTTTTTCTCAGAACTGTGTGATTTAAACTCAAAATTTCAAGAAAAAAGTTAGAATTGTGAGATATAATGCAAATTTGCAATGCAAATGCAAAGCTTCTATCTAACTGGATTTCGATTTCATTTTGATTAATTCTTTAATGGGAAAGGGTGAACATAGTTTTCAATGCCCACTTTGCACATATGCAACAATATAAATCAGACCCCTGGATCTTGAGCTAACAGGGCAAAGCAACAGCCTCTCATTCCAGACATTCGGACATCAAATCATGCCTCAAGCGATTTGGAATGGTGCCATGACCCACATAATGGTGGGGATGAACACGGAGAAAGTAAATATCAGTTTGTGAGACCAAACTAGCAAGTGACTCAATCATAAACCTGAGTTTACCTGAGTTCATAAATGGGCGAGGCTAAACGGGTAAAAAATTGCTATATTAGTCTGTTAGCCACAAGGGCAATCTGTATGACCATTTCTCTCAGCTATACAAGTACAGACATAGGAAAGCGATTTTCTTACTAGATATATTTCTCTTTGAGATGCAGATGTGTGTTTCAACACTAGCTAAAGCAGTGTTGTTTTGGTGGGGTAAGAAGAATCTAAAATGAATGGGGGGGGGGGGGGCACCTCTCAAGA
>JAUMHE010000042.1:20196051-20215963 GCA_032359235.1 Enteromius mattozi
CCCCCCCCCCCCCCCCCCCCCCCCGCCCCCCCCCCCCCCCCCCCCCCCCCCCCCCACCTCTCAAGAGAAAGAAGCAAAAAGAAAAAAAAAATGAGATAACACTGAATGAAGAATATGTTCTAACCTAATCGGAATGAAGGGTCAGGAGATGAATGAGAATAAGAGTCACAGTGGGAAAGATGGCCTGAGTTAAAAAAGACAGAAGGTAGAGAAGATAAGAGGAACATAAAGAGAAGAGGGGAAAAAATACACACAAGTGGACAGACACTGAGCGTGACTAAGAGTGAGACAGGAAACATTTCTGACATGTTGCCTCACTAGAGGGATGGATCACCAGTAGAAGAGTAACCTTTACCCTTTGAAATGTTTTGATGAGAATTCTATTTGTTCCACATGTTTCATGTACTGTTTGTTATGAAATGGTTTTCATGGTTTGCATATTAAAACAATTTTAAAAATAAAACACATTCCATTATAGTGCATTCCATCATTTACAGGTCTGAGTATAAATAGAAGCACCCAGCAGTTTAAAGGATAATGAAGTATTTTGACTTAAAGCCAGTTTTACAATAACACATTTGCCATCAAGAAATGAGTTTGATAAAATACAGCCAAAACTACACAGATAAATGGATTAAAATGCAGTAAATCTGCATCACTGGTGAATGAGCTGGAGAGGTTTATTAGAATATTGTGTAATTAATTTGTCATGGCAGTGATGAAGGAGAGACAGAGGAGTAGACACAGTGGTGTCAGCTGAATTTTAATCACATTGATTGAAGACATTGATAGGCAGTCAAAACCACAGAGTTACTGCAACCCTGTCACCATGTCATCGTTAATCAGAATCTCTATCGCCCCTGCCGTTTCTCTTTCTTGAACATATTTTGTTCTTTTTTTCCTCTCTTTTCATTCCTTTCTGTCTCATTTTCCTTTCTCTAAAAGCAATGATGAATAAACTTGTTTTTACACATGATAAACAGGAAATTAAACAGTTTTTTTAATGTCTAAATTAAACTATATAGAAGACTGTCAGAACAGTAATTACAAAAACATAATACTATAGAAACTAGGAGATTTGACTTGTAAGGACCAAGTCCTGAGACTTAACATGTATTTTTTATCAGAATTGTGAAAATGCTTGCTGCTAATTAAAATTCATTTAACAACAATCTAATCCCACATTGTTTGTTCCTTCTCCTCTCCTTTGTTTTTGCTTTCCCTTATTTTATCTGTCCAACAGGGCATCTACAGTTGCATCCATGGTGTTCAGATTGAAGAGAACAAATCAGCCCTTAACTCACCATCAGCCACAATGAACATGAACATGAACAACACCCACTCCAACATTCTCCGTTTGTTGCGTACTGCCAAAAACATGACCTCTGTGCCTGGGGTCAATGGTTCACCTCGCAGCGCATTGGACTACAGCCATCGTGAGTCAGCTGTTTATGACATTAGTGAACACCGGCGCAGCCTAGTAGGCCACACAGACTGCAAGCCTCCACCGTACCTGCCAGAGGACAACATGTTCAGCGACTATGTAAGCGAGGTGGAGAGGACTTTTGGGAATTTGCACCTGAAGGATAGCAACCTGTACCAGGATCATTACCTACACCACCATGGGGGCACGGGATCCGAACTGGCTCTCGGTATGTCGGGTCCCCTGCCTAACCGACCTCGTAGCTTAGGGAGTGCCAGTTCATTGGAGGGGGGGTACGATTGTGACAGCTTAGGGGGAGGGGTAGCGCCCATCTTCACCACCCAGCCAAGGCAGTCGCTGACACATCGGAACAGGGAAAAGTTTGACCTGATTGCGGGTCACCCAACCCAGTCAAGCTTCAAGTCCGGCCTGCCAGATCTTTACGGAAAGTTCTCCTTCAAGGGTGGGGCATCCAGTTCAGGGTTTATTGCAGGACACGACAGGTACTGCGGGGGAGGTGGGGTGGGATCAGGAGGGGACGACGGAAACATTCGATCCGATGTGTCCGATATTTCCACTCACACCGTGACCTATGGGAACCTTGAGGGGCATGGCAAACGGCGCAAGCAGTACAGGGACAGTCTAAAAAAGAGACCCGCTTCTGCCAAGTCTCGCCGTGAGCAGGATGAGATTGAGCTTGGCTTCAGGAGACGTCCCCACCACACAATCCATCACCATCATCACCACCATCATCCAGCAACACAAGCACACCGCTCAGCCACCCCACCCGTGGAGCGCAAGAGCCTGAGAGGTGGTAACAGCACCTCCTATCTATTCAGAGACAAGGAGAATTTGAGGGACTTCTATGTGGACCAATTTCGAGCCAAGGAAGGGGCATCCCCATGGGAGCATTTGGATTTAAGTGATGCTCCAGGAATGGGTGGAGGAGTGGGACTGGGTGGAGGCAGTTGCGGTGGAGTAGTTAGTAGCGGTGGTGCTGGGGGAGCGTGCACTAGTTTGGTTCCCATGGAAGATTTCCTGAAAGGTAAATCCAAGAAGACAGAATGTAAGGGTGGAATGGGAGGAGGATCGCCTGGGCAACAGGGCCATGCATGCTGGGAAAAGGGCATCGGAGGGGTGGGAGGGTTGGCTGGAGGGGATTGGGAATGTCGCAATTGCCACAGTGGAGGGGTTGGAAGTGGAGGAAGCAAGCCAGTTTGCATGCATGGGGGAGGCGGGGCTGGGGGCTATCCAGCTGCTGGGGGAGTTGGGGGAACCAGTGGAGGGAGTGGACAAATCTCAAGCCGCCCTAGTTCAGCCACCTGCAAGCGGTGTGATTCGTGCAAGAAACCGGGCAACTTGTATGACATCAGTGAGGACAACCACCTCCTCTTGGATCAAACCGGGGGCAAGCACCCTCTGGAGAGCGGAAAGGGAGGGGGAGGCACCGGGGGCCAAACCCAGGTACAGAGGCGGAAATTTGGCCCAGGTGGTAAGGTTTTGCGCAGGCAGCACTCATATGATACATTTGTAGAGCTGCAGAAGGAGGGGGCAGGCAGGATGGGTGGGTTTGGAGGCAGTGGCGGAGCATCAATGCTTCCTCCACCCCGAAGCGTGAGCCTTAAAGACAAAGACCGCTACATGGAGGGCACGAGCCCCTACGCCCAGATGTTTGAGCAGTATGCGGGAGGGGAGCGGGAGACATCATATTTTGGGGACAGAGGGAAGGGCGGGGGTTCATCATTTAGCTTATTCCGTGGGGGTGAAGGTGGGTTGCACCGTCGCTCCGTGGGTGAGAGAGACATGAGGGACAGGGATAGAGGCATGATGGGAGGAGGTGTGGGCGGTACCCGAGGGATCGGGACTTACTCCTTGTCTAAATCTCTCTACCCAGATAAGGTGAACCAGAACCCATTCATCCCAACCTTCGGCGACGACCAGTGTCTATTACACGGCGCCAAATCATACTACATCAAAAAGCAGCAGGCACAGCCACAGCAGCAACAGACGCCACAACAGCAGCAGCAGCAACAGCTCCTCAACAACAGTCGGGCTGACTTCCGGGGCTCCATGGGGGTGACTTCCTATTTGCCTGCCTCCGCAACTTCTGGGGTGCTGTCCAATGTGGCCCCTCGGTTCCCAAAGGAGCTATGTCTGGGCGGGCCTCTTGGCAACCACCATGGTGGAGGACCTAGCAACAACAAGCTGCTGTCAGCAAGGGATGGGTTAGGAATGGGTCAAGGACAGAGACCGTTTAATGGCTCGAGCAATGGACATGTTTATGAGAAGCTTTCCAGTATAGAGTCTGATGTCTGAAGAGGGGAGTCAGAAACAGATAAAAAGGCAGAAAAGAAGCCAACGGACATGCGGAATGATGATTGAGAGAAAACTGAAAAGGCAGCATGTAATTAGTTCTTTCATGCTCATGAAAAGAAGAGGAAACCGTGTGTGAGGAACTGACTCATGCTTTCTTTAAGTTATGCGGATCACGCGCTGCCAAGCATACGTATGTAAATAGAGAGAGGGGACCTGCCCACTGTCAAAAAGTTGAGATTAGGGGGTAAAATCTGTTTATTCCTCTCTTTTATTCTCTTGTTTTTTGTATATCCCACTAATTCCCTGCTCCCAACATCAAAATAGCGGCCAATCCAGATGGAGACAACCGTGTACAATTCTTTGTACAATTGTGGATGGAAATCAGTTACTCTTTTTAAGCAACAGGGTAAAACTTACAATAATTGTATTGATAATGTTCCTGATAATAATATTATTATATATTATTACAATGTTTATGATGTTCCATTTGGGCTTGGTTTCTGGATGTTTTATGCTGTTATATATTTGTACTGTAGTTTCAGTTCTTAGTTAACAAACCACTTTGTGGGAGGCTTTTTTGATTTGTCAACTGAGCTTATTTGATTGTTAATTGAGTTGTAGACAAACTTGGATTCCATAAGGTTCTTTATTATTGATTATTCAAGTTTATTTTACCAGTATGGAGTGCTGTAAAATGTGTGTAAAAGGCATGATTTGCAAAGTACTTCAGCTGTACTTGAGATATCATTGTGAAGGAAATGTATTATCACCTTATTTTTACAGTTTTCCGTTTGTTAGAACAATATTGGTTTAATACACAGCACGTTATGTGCCTTACCAAGACTTACAGAATACCTGGTTTACAGGTCATATTGCCATGGTAACTTTCTGGTCACTGCACACAGACTTGTCATTGGATGATTTATATTATTCTGGAACCTTCCTTTTAATGGCATAAGCACTGACCTGGAATATCCAGCATTGAGGAGACATAAAGTAGGCTAAATGTGTTTACAGTATTAATCTCGAAAACCAGATAAATTATTATTCGAATAGCTTTTAATAATAGGAACATAGGATATTTGCGGTTTGCACAACATTGTACAGTACACAGTATCCTCCCTGACAGTCGAGACGTGGGGCGTTACATTTGTATGGTGTTATCTACAATATAGAAACAAAAATAAAATAATTAATTAATTAGTTGTTCTCCACAATCCACCAATTCTGAGGGAGTCTTTGATCAAGCAGCAAAATAACAACTGTGTCATGGATTTGTTTCTTCTTAGAATGCAGTTAGTATTGGATATGCTTATGGTTTTGCAAGATTCTCAGCAAATACTTGCATTTTGTTTTGTAAATATAATTTTTTCACTCTGTATAGTGAATAGACAGAAAGGATGTAACTCTACAGATGTATGTTTTACCATATTGGTTAGATGATATTTTAGGAATTACATTAAAGGTTAACAATCCAACTTAGCTGCAAAATGTATCAGTTAAAAATCAACGAATGACCAAACATTAAGAATTTTTCTATGTCCTCCCTGCTGTTATTCAGGCTAATACAATCCTTTACTGCACCTGTACAGGAGAAATGAAATTTTGTAGATATTTTAGTTTATGCCAGTCAGAGTGCTTTTTTTTAAACAACGTACGACATGATAATGGAGGGGATGACTCCAGTTATTTCCCCTATCCATTTGATGTTAATTTGCAGTTTTAATACCCACTTATATGAAGTAGAGGTATTTCTCAGGAATTTTGGATGGGCACAGGCAAAAACAAACATATCATTTGCTAATTTGCCTAATTACCTAAATCAATAAATCAGTGAACTCGTTTAATTGGATAAGTGAGAGCCATGTGAAGTTCATTGCAAGTATTTATGCCTTTTTCCCCCCCCATCATTTTCAAAACCACAAGAACTCATGGCAGGGCAGTTTCAAGACATTGTCATTTTTTGAACTTTTGGCCCACATCTTAGATAAAATCCTTTACTTGAAATTTGTTGTTTATTGCAGATTTTCGTTCTACATTTTCTTTGTAAATGAACTGTTAGCCAAACAGATCTCCACTTTAAGCACAATATTTATAATATTCGGTTTATAATTGATGTATAGCTATCGATTTGTGAATTTTTATCTTAACTTTCTGCCACATTCTTTTTTGACTCAGTTGTCTTTGTGTGTAAGAGTTTGTGTTTAAGATGAGCATGCATGTCTTTTACTTATTTATTGCCATATCTTTAGCGTTTCATACATTTATGTCTATTTAGATATCATGCCTGCTCTTTGTGGGTGCAATATGTTGATAAACTGTGCATCATACAGGTTCGGGTTGTACAACAGATGTGGTGTTTCCAATGAATTGATAAGATCTTCGAAAAACGGATATGTATGGAATAATAACTCGTTAAGGAAATTAACCAGCAATCCCAAGTTTGGGTGATATTGCTAGATTTCGTCAGGAATTACTGCCATTAGTTAAGCATAATTTTTGAAGACCATTCTTGTGTCCACGTAAAGCTAATTTTGATTTTTTCACAATACCTTTCTTTGCATGGTACCATTTTTCTAAAATACCCTTAATATTTTTTATGCTTGGTCTGTTTTTCTCATTTTAGTTTTATTTAGTAAATCCTTTAAAGGTATCTCATAAGATATCTCATAACAGTGTGGCATTGCTTTAAGAGCTATAGGTGTGGTAACAGACTTAGACCACTGCATTTCCTGTCAATCTCTGTGTTTGTACCGCAGAGTCGAGCCTACAGTTTTTAGTAGTAGTACTATGTAGAAGTAGTATTGTGTGACTGGGTGTGTGAGTGTCAGGGACAGATGCCTTTGCTCTTCCTGAAAAGCTTTCCAGTTTTAATTCTCACTTTAAAGATGTGGCCTTGTAAAAGCACGCTAATATAACATTTGATAAACACAGGTTAAGTGTGAGACGACATTTGCAGCAGAAGTTACAAGGGAGGTGGGCCGATAAAATGGGCGGACAAGGACGGAGGGATAGTAGCCAGTGTTCTGTGTTATTTCAGTGTTTTATTTACCTTTTCATTCATTCTCATTTGAACTAATCTCTTTCTTTACGACTGGTAGGATAAGACTACAGTAGTTTGACTCTATTTTACTATTTATGTCATTTTAATGCCCTCCCCAGTAAGGTACGTCACATATGATTGTACATGTATCTGAAATCATATGCTTGATTACCTCTGTATGTGAGTGGGCATGTGTGCGCGCAGGTGTTTGTGTGTGCACATTTGTCTGTGCACGTGTGTGTGTGTGTGTGTGTGTGAAAAGGAAACAGAGCACAGTGCAATGGTTATCTATTATGTCTGCTGTAAATAATTATGTCCCCTTTCCATAGCCTTTTAATATATGGAGACAAATATTTAAAATAATGAAATTTGAGATACATTTTTGTCTGGAAGATTTTTTATAGCCACATGGGGAAAAGTTATTAGACCACTGGACCAGGAGCACAGTGCCATTCTAATAGCAGCCGAGAACCAGAATTTAAGACAAAATTTACACCTCTGTTGTCTTCAATTCTGTCCTTCTTGTATTTTAACCACTTATTTTAAATGTTACTTATGGATCAGAACTGTACAGATTCTGTAAATATGACAAAAATGGTTTCTTTTTCTGTTTTTGTATAGAGAGAGATTACATGTGTTAAGACTACAACAATAATTTAATGAGACATTTCACAATACTTAAAGCTATTGAGAATACAGACACAGTGTGAAAATAAGTGCTAAGATATATTCTTCTGTCTCTTTGTACAAAACAGTGTTGACTAAAAACAAAATAAAAGGGAGATATCTCAAGCCTCATAGTCCTTCTGTGTTTTTCCATACATCTCCAGCAGTGGGAATCTGAGGGGAAATGGTGACACTCCTTTTTTTTTCTGTGTCATTATGTGAATCTCACTTGCTTTTCACGCTGCTAATATGGAAATTGTGAAATGTGTTTCTTATGTATTATTTGATAATCACACTGACTATTCAACGCAAGCTTAGGTTTGCTTCGTGACGTAATGTACATGGAACGTGAATGAGAGCTTCTTAGCCACTGGTGTTGCCTTGGATACGTCTGGTTCAGCATCATGAACAAACTGCAAGCAAATACTGATGCCACTGAATTCATCTCTCATTTCTGTATCTATTGATTCATGTCAGACATATTCTGATTATTGATTCTTGTATGAAAGTGCTGTTTCTAATCATGAGGATGTCGTACATGCTGTTTATTTTTAAAGTAATAGCTGTTTATTTTAAAACCATTTGCAATTCAATATTTCACAAACCTACTCTTTCTATTCCTGTCTCACTCCCCCACTCTCTTTTTCATTCCCCTTTCTCTCTCTTTCTCTCACACGCTTCCTTAAAGCAGCCAATCACAGAATACATTGCAACACATGTAACTATTTCTTGACAATTAACTGTTACCTAGCAACTGGACCTTTAGAGAAAGAAAGATACTGAGAGAGAGAGAGAAAGAGAGTGACGGAGGGGGGAAGATAGAGAGAGAAAAAGAAAGATTTGTGTAGTGCACTGTGTCTTGGTTTGGGTGCTACAACATATTACACAGAAACAGCAAGTACAGATGATACGCAACACCCACACGTGTCCATGGCGTCAGGGAGGGAGAAAAAAACATGAAGAGAGCTAAACGCAAGCAGGGAAGTTAAAGGAAGGAGTGACAGGTCGAGGGAGTCGTGAATGGAAATATTTAGAAAGTAATTAATTCAAAAATTAAAGCTTTCACGTTCATTTAAAGAGGAACTGATAACGAATGACGGACGCTCGTTTACGTGAGGCATACTTACTTGTTCATACGTACCAGTATTTCCTTACTAGCAAACTTTAAATATGAAGTTATGTTGGTGATCCTCTTTAAGTCTTGTGTTGACCAAAAACAGTGGCCCACAGACCTCAAAGCACTCACTCACTCCTGTCAAAATAACGCGCGGTGAACTAACGCAATACTGCCGCCATGCGGCCGGAGTTACATAACGCTCCAGAGTCATCTCGCTCACATCTTAAGGGCTAGTGGTGCTATGGTTTGTATTTTCAGCTGTTAAAATTACACCACTATGATTCTGACTGTTACATAAGAGAACAAAAACGTCCATAGTGTCTTCTAGCTAGCATGCGTTGAGTCACATTATAAGCTATTGTGTTTCTCAATGCAGATGTTCGTAATTAGTGTTCAGGATTATTTGAGGGAATTAATGTCATTAGTGACTCGCCTATCAGTGGGCAGCATTCTGCTGTTCTCTATTAGAGAGTTTGAAAGTGCATATGTGAGTGATATTTAGTAATGATGTATTTTATATGCAGCCTTTATGCTTACATATACTGTAGGCCTGCACAGAGATGAGAAACATATTTTAATATAAGATTTGGAAGCCTGAGAGACATTATGCCATCCAGCTGACATCATTAATAAAAAGCATGTGAGGGTTGGTGTGCATAGAGTGTAATAGGACAATAATTTAATAATGCAGAACATAACCACATGCTTGCCTCTACTTACATACAGACACACAAATGAAACAGTGCCTACATAAATAAAAAAAGGCTACCAGAGAAGTAAAAAAAAACATGATAAAACATTGTAAAACTTGTTCAAATTAATAATTTACTAAAAATGAGCCATACTAGTTTTAGTGGTCTTTAGTCATAAAATGGAGATTGTACATTTTTCTGTATTTCTGTGTTTATTTCACATTATGCACTGTGCCAAGCAAACCCAAACTGCATAACATAATTGAACATAATTAACCAAATTAAGTGACGTGTCTGGTTTTGTGTACCCAGAACTAAGGATTTTATTTGTAATTGGGTCATCTTAATATGTTCCATCAGAGAATTCAACAAAGAATTAATATTGTCAACCAGACCCTGCAGTTCAATATTTTAGCACAATTAAAAAATGAGTAGTCATCATAAAACACACACATTGACAGAATTATATTTTAAAGTATTTTAATTTATTCACCTGATTTTATTCCTGTCACACACGCCTCCGGATACCAGTACCTTAACTAAGATTCTCTACAGAAAACAATCAGTGTATATGGCTTTATCCTTGCTTAGCTTTGTTTGGAAAGAGCTGGAGTGTCTGTTTTTACTCTCAAGGTTTTTTTGTTTTTTTTTTCATTTGGTATTATCCTGCTGGGAAAGTTTTCCACAATCAACATTCTCAGCATTTGCTTTTGTGCCAGAGAACTTTAATCGCACCTTTGAGACCCAAACGTGAAGGAATACACACAAAAGAAAATGAATGCACACTTGTATATTACACCAGCATTTTTAATACGTGAATTATATTTTATCCCCAATATAAAGGATATTTCCTGAATAACATGAACGCATCCGATTGTAATATTTGCAAATCTTTTGTCTATCCCTCTACCTCTCGCTCTCGCTCGCTTTAACTCTTCCATTTTCACTTTTGATCACTTTGACCCTTTTGGTTTTCAGCACCCTGTTTGCAGGACGGACCACTCGAACCACGTAGCGCCGTGGATACTTCGCTTGATTCTGTCCCATACTCTGAGGAGCCGGTTCCTTGCCATCCCCTCCTTCCTCTCCCTCCTCGCGGTAACCATGATGACGGAGGAAGGGTTCCAGGGTTGCTAGGCGATTGTTAAGATCTGTGATGCGCCTCTGTAAGTGGGAGACTTCTCTGAAAAGATCATTTAGGGACTCTGAGAGAGGACGAACCCTGCGAGGAAAAAGAGAGTGTGAAATGGGGCGAGATAGACAAGGCTTCTATGTTTGTATGCATGTGAAAAAACATCTGTAGTCCTACGAGAGAGAAAAGAGTGTCTAATGATTTTTCAGTTTCTTTTGTGAGGGTTTGGCACAGCCTTCACACACTCAACACTGCAAAAAATCTATGTACCAAGTCAGTGCTCCAAAAGTTAATTATGAATTATTAATGTGAATTAGGAGATTTTGTGTTTGTTTTAGCGTACTAAAATGTGGGGTCAGAAAGTCAAAAAACATACATTAACAGGACGTAGTTTAATATGACAAGGCTGAGCTTCTGGTCCTCCTAGCCAAGACCTGGCTCACAAAAACTCAAAAGGTCACGCCACCATTGCCTCTAGGTGTGTTAAAATGCTCTGTGCCATAGGATGACGAGTCCTTTGTACACCACATTATGACAACTGTCCGATCCGGCCGCTTCACAAATAATAACAAAAGAAAAACAAAGCCTTTTCTCCTCAATTTACTCTTCTGTGTAGCTTATCTGGTTCCTAACATTTTCAAGGCTAGACTAACTGCAAATGTCTTTCTTCTGGCAATTGCCAGAAATCCTACCATCCTGGTAACAAATTATTAGTTGCTCTATGCCTTTTACTTTTTTTCTGTGTAAACATGCAATAGATGGTTGTGGTATTTGAGCCTTGCACTACTTTTTCAAATGTGCTGACTTGGTAAATTGGACCTTCCTTAAAAAGCAACGTCAAGCTTTAATCAAGATTTAAAACGCGTCGTGAGACCCTGCGTTCTTTTTCATTTCCTGCTTTTGGAAGTTCAAGTTTTTAAATGCAAAAATACATTGTATGTAAAAAGTAAGCATTGTTTCAAATACAAGGATCCTTTAGCTTCAGTGTTTAAACAGAAGACATATGTCTTGTAAACCTTCCTCAATAGGACATTTGTTGTTGTTTGTTGTTAGTTTAGTAGTTTAGTTTACAGTGTTTGTTCTTAGTGCTTTAGGCTAAGCTTCGCATGCTTTCTGATCTTTAGCTGATCTCATATGATCTCGTAATTGCTATTTGCCATTTGATTCATACACACAATTCTTGTAGCTTTGGGATTCCTTACGATACATGAAAAGGAAATATAATGCAAACTATTAAATAATGCATACAATATATGAGAAAACTATACATTTGTTTCCATATACTGCAATATATGCATTGACCAAGTGGGCCTATGTTTATAAATAGCTAAAAATATATAGCAATGAAAATTACTCCACTACTTTTTATATGTAATATTTTTGGCAAAACCCTCACTTAATTAATGCATGTATTTACAGGATTAACACATATTCATACATTTTTATCTCTTTATAAAAAATATTCGTAGTTATAAGAAAAAGGTATTTACTAAAAACAGATATTATGTATAAGAGATATATTTATATGGTATAACCTCTGTATTTATGCATTAAATGTAATTTGATATAATAGAAATGTCATACAGATGTAGATACTGAGGTAACCTTTTCTGGGATTTTAAGTGCTGTTTCCTTGCTTGTAGCTTCATGAAAATTCCCATGCTTGTAGTTTCATGAAAACAATCTCCTTAGGGCTAGAATGTAAGTCTGTTAAACTGCCGACTTCAGGATAACAAACCCCCAAAGGACGGTGCGTTTTTCTAGTTTATATAAAACAGTCCAACAAGCAGCTTTCATGTGCAAAAAAACTTTTCGCAAGACAAGAAAGCTTTAGTGAACATAGTAAAGAGAGATATAGCTGGTTTAACACTCTCTAAGTGAAAATGCATGTTATAAAAACATTGGTGGCTGGTTAACACTAATTGCTTTACTTGCTTTGTACTGTAACATTGTAGTAAAAAAGTCTTTTCAATGCATTTTTACAGGTATTAGGAAGGACGGCGTGTTACCTGGAGTAGTCTGGCAGAAGGGCATTGGGCTGTGAGTGTAAGAGAGTCTTGATATCTTTGAATATGCGTTTGCCCCAGGCATCCAACACTCGAGTCACGCTGCGTATGTTAGCCACGTTCACATTCTCTGCTGCCGTGAGGGCAAAGACAATGAGGTTAGTCTCTAATAAGGCAGGCAACCACATGACAAGAGGCTTAATCAGGTTTCTTTTACCGGACTACAGGGCTTTAACTTTAAAAGGGTGGAATTAGGAGATGTCTGTTTGTGTTTTAGCTGGGTTGACAGGTTTGTTTGTGTACATAGGTCAATGTGATTTGTATTTTAATATTAGCTCCATGAAACTGTACGTCTGAACGAATGTGCTGAAGTTGAGCCAATCCAGACTGACAGCCTTTTCCTTTTTACTTTGACCAGCACATCAATGATTGAAGCTGTTTTTAGAATGAGGTTTAAAAAACACATAATATTCAGTAGTATTAAGTGATTGCACTGAAACGTGAACTACATTTATCTGTATGATGACAGTTGCTTTATAGCTGAATCAAATTTATTTCATATTAATGAACTCTGCACTATTGATAGTATTACTGAATGAATCAACACTGAATTGACTTCTGTGGAGCCGCTTTGTTGATTTGCGCTTGTTTCATAATTTGGTTCACTACTGAATTGAATTAAGTCAATACCGAACAGAATTGAGCTGAATAATGACAGTTTTTTCTTTAAAGCTGCTTTATACAGTTGAATTGGCTTTATAATTAATGAACTTGGCAACATTTGCACTGCTGCTGAACTACTACTGAATAAACATTAAACTACACTGAGCTGAATAATGACAGTATTGTTTTTTAGGGCCGCTTTACAGCTGAAATTGTATTCATTTCATAACTTTACTAGATAAATACTGTTATTTGTTCATTTATTGTTATTACTGTGAATCTGCTTTGAGGTGATCTATATAAAGCTCTATAGAAATAAATGTGACTTGACATGCAACTTTTTCAACAAGCAAAGTATAGGCCTGCATAGAATCAGTTTAAATTTCATCAGATTTACTCAAATATTAAATGCCTGTTATTAGCATAATTGGGCTCACCTTGCGTGTTTTAATGAAATATTAGGTATAATCGATATTACTTTTAGATAGCATTAAGAATGCAGTCTCACCTCAGTTTAACACATTTTACCAGTTTAAACATTTTACAGATTTTACAATTTTAGAATATTACCTCCCTCTCTGTAGTTCCAGTTCCCATAATCCACTTCATTTCTCATCCCAAGACAAGGAGACAAAAACGCCATGACCATCATAGGCACCAGCATTTTTGCCTTCGAAATGGTCATGGTGAAGAAGTGGCTGAGATTTAAAGGAGAGGTAAAATAAAATAAATAAAAAAAGTTAAACAAGTACTAAGAACGCTCTCAATGTAAGGCAAGAAATTTAAACCTTTACCCTGCCAATACATCTGGCACACGGGAGAGCACTTTGTTTTTTCCAGGACAAACAGCCAGATGTGTTTTAGGGGCCAATGATACTGTGGAAAATTTCAGTGCAGAGGCCTGCATTTTTATATGATCATATCTTCTATGTTTCATCATTTCTATATTCCCTCTTTATGCCTTTTTTTTTTTTAAATTTACCTTTTCAAAAATAACTTCTGCAATATCCAGCTATTAAAATCACATAACAGTGTAATAATTTGAACTTATTGAAATAATATTTAATTAATTACACTAAAATTATTTTGCATTTTTAACTCGTTTTGCTAACCGAACATTATTATTACACTGACAACCATTTAAATTGTTACACCAAAAACCATTGATTACTTTGACTGTGCATCATGGTGTATAAACATAAATGCTGTAGGTTAAGCACCTTCTTTTCAGGCCATTTGAAAAAGGAAAAAAAAGCCTTTTAATTTATCTCATGCGTTTCATGCCTTCTTTTGTGCCGTATCCATGGAAAGTGCTTCGTGCTCTTCACTTCTCAAGAACAATCATGCAAGTGTTGGGTATTTCCACTCTATTAAATGACTGAGATCAGATCACAAAATGACTCGAGTTCATTCAAGGAACACAGAGGGGAGATGGATGATGGGTTGATTGTCTTGTGACTGGCCTAACTGATAGCAAACTCAATTAGCTTATTTGAAAGAAAATCTCCTTTGTGCTGGAGCCACAAGGGCCAATGCCACAGAGAGCTCTCTGAGGTGAGATTACTACAAATAGGCAGAACTGCTAAAAACATGATCATTAGACTAAAAAAGCCACATTTCAGAGAAATGCTGCAGGAAAGCAAAGAGAAATTGGAGTGGCTCCACACTGAGAAGGAGTCCAGAGGGGACTGAGAGCTTTACATAATATTGAACTTGGAGATCATAGTAATTGACTTTGTAGAGTGAGTCACTAAAGAGGCATTTCTCAAAATGGCTCCATGTCGTGGCGCAGCAGATATCTGGATGTGCTCAGGAACTCGGAAATCACAGGATTAATGTTTGATTAGGACACTTCTGTCAGATTTTTACCCATTTCACACATTTTTTGAAATTGTACAGGCTTTAAAATGCAGAGAGAAGGAACTGACATGCAATAGGAATATCAATCAAGCAATTACAAAAGGCATACGTCCACTAACACTTGCTGTAAAATTGATCTTTGATGCTTTATGAAATCTAAACGGATCCCAGCGCTAGATCCAAGGCTTTATCCAGCAGAAAGAGGGGAAATAGCAGGGTATTAAAACTGCAGGAAATATTACAGAATTCTAAAGTGCGAATGACTTACTTTATCAGGGAATGAGATGTGTTTTTCCTCTCCTCTGCTGTGATATCGCCGTTCTGTCCACTTGTGTGTTGAAGTCTGTTGACATTAAGTGTGCAAACACTTAAACTTCTGCATGAGAACTATGATGCTGTACATTCACTTCTCTCTCTCTCTCTCCTCTGTTTTATTCTTCCCCTCCCTTCTGTACTTTATTCAATTTTTTTCTCTTTCTCTCCCTCTTTCTTTTTCTCTTGCATCTCCTTTTCTTGCATTCGTTCTTTCTCTCTTTCTCTGTCTCTTTCTCCCCCTCTCTCCATCTGTTGGGCTCCGTCTTCTCCCTCCCTCCCAAACTATCACTCTTTTCCAGATGTGCACCTTTTCTTTAGATTTATTTGATGTTTTTCTCCTTCCAATCATTTGCCCTTTTTCTCTTACAGTGACACACACTCAAAACAGACCTTATATAGTAAATAGTGATGACCTTTCACAGACATAATGGCTTTCATAATACGATTATAATGTCCTACCTTTAAACCAAAGCCGTACTAAAATCTCTTGACATTTTGAAGCATTCTAAAATATTATGCGCGTTTCAAATAGTGATAACCACTTTAAATGTCCTCATCAGTCAGTTTTTGACCTGTTTCACTGTTAAAGCTTGAGAACGTTTTCTCACAAGTATAGCCAAATCCGCACAAACACTCACACACACACACACACACAGGATCTAGCAGGTTAGAACAGCAGCCAGTCTTATAAACCAGGTCTCACATGATTTCTGTTATTAAATCAAAAGGCTCTTTAACATCTCTGAGCAACAACTGCATAAACTTGCATGTGCCTTTCAGTTGGAATGCTCTTTATTAAAAACACTGCATTCATAATTCAGTCTCCACGTCTCACAGTATTATTTCCATGGTTACAGTGGGTGAATTTTTGTGGGCCACTACAATAAATGTCTGAATTAATATAAAACACTGTCCAGACTTTCATGTTTTACATTGATGATGAGTTGACCATATTTGTATTTAATACAAGAAGACAACATAGTTGATTCACACACATATATTATATATATATATATATATATATATATATATATATAACAAGATAATCTTTCAAAATATTGCACTTCAATAGCAAAAAAAAATTTCAAGGAAAATTAACAAACTTAAACCTACTGTCTGTTTAATCTATGTTATGATCATTTATTTTCCAGGAACCTGCTATACTTCTTCTTTCTGTCTTCTTCCAAAGTTTTTCTTTCTCACAAAAGCAGTGAATGCTTTGGTTGTTTTGTAGTCCTTTACTATCATGCCTCTTTATGTGTTGATTTTGACTCTCATTATGACTGCAGAAACAAGAAGATGAAAGAGATTATGGGACGGAAATATTTTTATTCCCTGGTATCCAGATGTTATATTTGTTGTGCCTCTCCGAGCTCTATGTCTCTCTCACACAGGTCTGTTTTTGTGGTATGTGAGGTCAGTTTTGCCTGGCTTAGGCTTATTAAAGTATGTGAGTATTCCTTTACTTCAGCTCAGAAGTCACAAGGCACTCATTCACCTGTTTCTCATTAAACAAGGCAATTTGTCACCTCTAACTGAATTCCTTGCTCTTCTCTTCACCTCACTCTCTATATATCTCCCTATCTCAGTCTCTTTATCATCTTTTTCACACAATTGTGGCTCGAATATTGAACTATTTCAAATATGTACGATGTGTGAAAACCATATTAATGGCTGTATTTTGTTCTTATGTGAATTTTATTTATTTATTTATTTATTTTTACATTTTTTTAATGTCTTCGCTAACACTTAAACGTGTTTTATCTGTTATCTATCGTAAATCAGAGATAATATTTTTCTATATGTACAGTAATATTTAATTTAAAGCCATACTAAACTAAGGAAAAAGTGGAGAAAGATTTTGTACTGGTGTTTTTGATTTATCTGCCCTGGCGCTAATTATGTGTAGCCTATTTCAGTGACAGTGATGTAATCATTACGTAATTCATTTTTGATGAATTTGGAACTCCTCTTTATTTGAGTCAGGCGCTCGCTCACTGAGTGTAGTGTGCTCTTCTGCTGCCATCTGGTGGTTAGAGTAAAAAGCACCCAGAAATGGATGGCAACAAAGCGCTGAAGAGTTCTGAAGTGGCCAGCAAGGAGTCCAGATCTAAATCCCATTGAACACCTGTGGAGAGATCTTAAAATTGCTGTTGGAAAAGGCACCCTTCCAATATGAGAGACCTGGAGCAGTTTGGTTATAGGAAGCGACTAATTTCAATTATTTTTTCCAAAGGGTGTGCAACCAAATATTAAGTTAAGTTGTAATAATTTTAAGTAATATTAAGTTATAATAATTTTGTCCAGCCCATTTTTGGAGTTTTGTGTGACATCATGTCAAATTTGCTTGTTTTCCTCCCTTTTTGTTCCAATACACACAAAGGGAATAAAGGTGTGTATAGCAAACATAATGCAATACTTTTCTGTGAGAAATACTTGATTGTCTGGAAATATTTCCGGGGTGCCAACAAATATTTCAGGGGGCCATGACTGTACGTTGTAAATAGAAACATTTGATGCTCTGGAAAACATAAGCACAAAGTACTGAAGAGGCTGCTGAAATGCTTTGTGAATGTTGTTTCACTGCAGAAAAAAGCCATTTTATAGACCTCAGGCTTAATTTAATGCACACATTTGGCAAAGAAACAACATTTCAGTGTTTAAAACTGTTTAAATTTACATCTAGAATAAATTGTTTTCAAAACAAAATAAAGAACAACAGTAATTTATAGGAAGTGAGTTTGTGGAGTGAGAGAGGAAGTGGTTTATGAGGATTGCATGAGGTCCTGAGACTACCTCGTGTGAGGGTCCTGTGAACATCCACTGTTGTGTAATGCCTTAACTTCCCACGTTGTTCGGACAGAAAGCAGTTGTTTACCACTTAGTTTCAGAGCTTTGATGAAACAACAGAGAGAAAAGGAAAAGGTGGCTCAATTTGTTTCAAATGAAAAGAAATATAAATTTCGCTCAAGGATGTATGCAGCCAAGTCTTTCCTGTGTTGGATCGTAATTCTGTGTTGCTGGCAGGAAACTCTAGGTATTGTTGATCTTAATTTATGTCATTACAGTGTGTGTTTTGTTTAATTTTTATTATTGTATTTCTGGATTTCTCACCCACACCCTTTTAAGCTGAATTAGAATCCATAAGTTATAAAGATATCAGGAGAGCACAGATGGTTCAATAACACTATGTTCTATTCTCTGCTCCTCTAGCTAAACCTCAAATCTCCATGCCAAACAGAACCAGAGTGGCACTAGCAGGGGAAAACCTTTACTTCATCCTGTCAGTTTCAGTCCCAGCAAACTACACCGCTAGCAAGATTGTATGCTACACTCCGAACAAGATAAAAGTCTGGATTAAAAATATTACAAGTGATTATTTTGATACTAGACAGTCTGTGAGGGCACATATCAAAATGCACAATAGCTCCAGTTCTGGCAATTACTATTTTAGTTTTGCAGATCAGCAGGTGCATTGGGCGGTTCATGTGAGAGGTGAGTCTGCAGATCATTTTTCTATGATTGAAATTCACTGGAAACTTATAATCTCTTAACCTAAACATTACTAATATACATACAAATCTTTAAAAATAAAGGAGTTTTTCTTCAGAACCTTTTACTCGATAGGTTTGTGGCTTTGAACCAATAGATAGGCTGGACAGATAAATAAAGGTTCATTACACATGCTTTAAAAAAGAAAAAAAGACATCATGTGAGTTTGGCCATGTGACATAATCGACTGAAACTGCCGCTTTCAGTGAAAGAAAAGCAGTGATGCACAAATTGTGTCTAAAGACAATGTTCCTCTCTTCACTTCTCATATTTTCCCCTTGTTTCTTCACTCTTAACCCAATTCTGTGTTTCCAGATAAAGGTTATCAGGAGCCGCCTGAGGAGGTAGACAGTGCCATCACCACAATGATGGCATTCTCAGGAATTCTTCTCATCTTCACTGTAGCTGGGTCACTTTACGTATTAAAGAGCTACAAGGTAACACTTTGTGTTATTAGAGCACTGTAATACTTCAATCCAGGGCTGTCCAAACTCGGTCCTGGACGGCCGGTGTCCTGCAGAGTTTAGCTCCAACTTGCCTCAACACACCTGCATGGAAGTTTCTAACATGCCTAGTCAGAGCTTAATTAGCTGCTTCAGGTGTGTTTGATTAGGGTTAGAGCTAAACTCTGCAGGACACCAGCCCTCCAGGACTGAGTTTGAACGGCCCTGCTTCAATCTATCTATAATTGGTTAGATATTAAATTCTGTATGCTTTCTTTGATGCATGAATGTTCATGCTGCAGAAGTCCAAGAAGTGGATTTCTGCACATCTGAAAGAGTGATCAGCCACAACATTAAAACCTCTGACAGGTGAAGTGAATAACTTTGATTATCAGTGTTTAGCGTTACCTCGCGTTACTTTTAAATCACCAGAGCTAGGATTATTTATTGCACGTCCTGAGTACTATGTGTCCCTAGGTCAACATATTTTGTTGACTCTGGAACAACATTTTTATGCAAAAATATAGTCTTGACCATATCCCTACACCTAAACCTACCCTTACCCATGAATAATGCCTAAAATCAGAGGAAATGATAGATGACTGACACCAGTGGTGGAAAGAGTACTTAAAATTTGTACTCAATTACAACTACTGTTACATTGCTGAAATAATACTCAATTAC